>CAUYON010182965.1:0-19933 GCA_963573935.1 Arctocebus calabarensis | reverse complement strand
GTTGTGGCGGGCGCCTGTAGTCCCAGCTACTTGGGAGGCAGAGGCAAGAGACTCGCTTGAGCCCAGGAATTGGAGGTTGCTGTGAGCTGTGATGCCACGGCACTCTACCCAGGGTGACAACTTGAGGCTCTGTCTCAAAAATAAATAAATAAAACCCTTCCAGTGCTAACTGCTTGTTCACTGAAGCTCCCTTGAAGTTTTGTTTTGTTGGGTCATTTTTGAGCATTACCTCCTTGGTGGTTTTTCACTAAAAATGCCACATTTAACATTTAAGATGGACAAATACCATGATAAAGAGATGGTAGGAATGTCTGGCCCATTCAGAATATTTCCTCCTTATCCCATGTCTGCTGGCATTAAACGTGTCACAACCAAAGACGGAAGGTTGCTTGAGGACACAATAGAAAAGGACAGTTACCCAGGGGCCATGTTTATGCTTCTATGGTTAAAAACAGTCATTTATTAATTTATTAGCTAAGACTTTCCACTTTCATGAAATCGATTAATTCCTTTCAATTATCAAGGCATATGGTATGTTTCATTCCTTGAAATTCTATTTCTTTGTCAAGTCAGCTTAGTCTTTAAAAAATATTGCTTTTTCGGGCGGCGCCTGTGGCTCAAGAAGTAGGGCACCAGCCCCATATAGCAGGTGTGGCAGGTTTGAACCTGGCCCCAGCCAAAAAAAAAAAATATATTGCTTTTTCTGATGTCCATGATCTCTTCTTTTTATGTGTTTAGTAATTATTTTAAACATATTTTAAAATAAGTTCTGGATAATAATTCTATTATCTGAGGTTCTTGGCAGGGGGAGAAGAACTCTGCTCTTTACTGGGTCTGCTGGTATTTCACAACAGATTTTTTTTCTTACATTATTTCATAATTTTGTGAGAACTTACCCTAAGCCAGGCTTTATCACCTATCAGACCTCTTCAGAACAGTTTTGTTTGCTTTTGAAGATTAACCTTTGATGCTGATTTTCAGCTTGGGGATTATTAGACTATGTAGGAAGCATAAATTCATACCCCAAATCCAATAGAGGACAGAAATTCTTTGTGTTGTTCTGAGTGGAGGTTTGGGAAGGGGAGAGTTTAGCTATTCACAAGTCTGAGTATCAACTCATGGGTTCTCCTGTCCTCACATGTCAGGTAAAGCTCAAGCCCCTGGCAGTCTTAAAGAAGAATAAGTACATAAAACTGGAGGACTTACACCATAAGACAACCTGTTATAAAGCTGTAGCATTAAGGCTGGTGCCAAGGTCACTCAATAGAACAGAGAGTAGCAACAGGCTCACTCTACAGTGGAAAGGATAGTGCTGGGTCAATCAGATATCCACACAAAACAAATGAAGTCTGACCTCTGATGCACACCATTTACAAAATATAAACTCCAGATCGATTGCAATCTAATTATGAACTATAAAACAATAAAATGTTTAAAGGAAAACATGAAAGAATATCTTCATGACCTTGGTCTAAGTAGAGATTTCTTAAAAAGGACCCCCCAAAGCATTAGTCATAATGGAAAAAACTAATAAACTGGTCTATATTCAATTAGAAACCTATGTTTAGCAAAAGATAACACTAAGACAATCAAAGGCCAAGTACAGAATAGAACACTTTGAAGGTATTTTTATGTCTATGTGGACTCAAATCCAAAATGTATAATAAATTTCTATCAATCAATAAGAAAAAGTTGGTTAACTCAGTAGAAAAATAGGCAAAAGACTTGCATAGGCTATTTGCAAAAGAGATACTCAACTTGCCAAGAAACATATGCTCAACTTCAAGACTCATCAAGAAAATGAAAATTATGACCCAAATGCAATGTTACTATACTACTACCAGAATAGCTAAAGTGAAAAAGATATTACCAAGAGTTGCTGGAACTGACATACATAGCTGGCGGGAATATAAATCAGTACAACTACTTTGGAAAATTGTTTGGTAGTATCTACTAAACTGTTTATCAGTATCCTACAACTACATTTAGTAGGAATGTGGGAACATAACCTATGGCCAAGTAATTTCCCTCTTGGGTATATATTCAAAAGAAATGCATACATATGTTTTTTTAAAAGGCATGCATAGAATGATAACAGTGCATTATGCATTATGATCCAAAGATGGGAATAACACAAATCTCCATCTGCACTAGAAAGGACAAATAAATTGTGGTATATTCACACACTGGGTTCTCATACAGCAATGAGAATGAATCGATTACAATGAAGTGCAAAGCATAGCTGAATCTTACAAACATAATGGTAAGCAAAAGAGGCCAGGATTAAATGAGTACACCACCACGTGTTTTCATTATTCAAAGTCAAAACAGGCAAAATTAAGTTGAAGCTGTTGAAAGCTGTAACAGAGGTTTGCCTTGGAGTGATTAGTAGTGACTAGATACATTCCAAGGATACCTCTGATATGCCGGCAAAAGTCTGTTTGTTGGAAGGGTACTAGTTACATGGATGTGTTCACTGTGTGAAGGTTCAGCAAGCCATACAACTATGATTTGAATTGATTTTTGAATGTATGTTGTCGCACTTCAAAAGAGTTTACTAGAGAAGGTTTATTTTAAAAAGACGATCCTTTACCAATTTAAAAGAAAAAATTTAAGTCCCCTGATTAGTAACATAGATTCTCTAACTCCAGGTAGTCCCAGCATCAGCTTAAATTCTTAACTTTTAGTTTGTACGTTTTCAGTCTAAGGATTTCTCTTACTTCCCTGCAAGCTCGGCTATGTATATTTTTATCCATCTTTCAAGACAGAGCACTTTCATATTAACTAAGTCACAATATTGCCCCAATTAACAATCTATGAAAAGATGCTAAACGTTAGTAGTTATCAGGGAAATGCAATAGTGGCTTAGAACAGTCTTAAATTAGCAAATGATTTTTAATTTTTTTATATAGCATCCTGAATTCACAGATACACTGATTGTCTTCTTGTGCTGGGAAATCTATCTGCCAGCAAAAAAGATGGAGAGAGAGAGAAATGGTAGGAGGAGAAATGGCCAGAAACTCTGGTTTGAGCTTACTTTCTCTTTCCTTTGACACCAGCCTGTTTGAAAATGCTGATTCTTACGGATATTCCAGCAGATTCAGATTCCTGAAAAGGGTTTTTCTAAAATGTGCTTAGTTGAATCAAAGAAATTTAACAGGACTGTGGATGCTGAATCTTGTATATGGAACTGAGTCCTCGGGTTGGGGGAGAGAGAGTTAAATTAATAATTTTGACATAGGGATATTTTCTCATTAGTTCACAAAGGAGATTATTTCCTTTTGTTAAATCTCCAAGTAAAATTTTAGTCAAATTGAGAAAAATGCACAAAACCAGAATGAATCCGACAGTTTTAGCCCCCTCCCTCTGTGCTTAGCTCTCTGGTAGATTTCATCTGAGAAGCAGAAGGAGGCGGTGCTCCTGTAGTCTAGGAGTCTGCGATTTAACTGGGAACTCAGAAGCAGCACATGGGCTGTAATAGCAAAAATGCAGGGTATAATCACTGCCCGTAACTGGGACCATGTGAAAAGAATTCCCTTGACTTCCTTCCTCGGCATCTCCAAACTTAGTCCCCTCCTTATTTGTTTTTACTGTGCATGGTATTTATTTAATACTTTCCCATTATATTTTCTAAGTGGTTATTTTTGAAATGTAGTAAGAAAACAGCTCTTGTTTTGTAAATGACTACTATTATTCTCCTAAGTCTAGTAAGTTCTTATTTAATGCTCTTATATTTTATTTTCCTTTTATTTATTTATTTTGACACAGAATTTCACTTTGTTGCCCTCAGTAGAGTTCTGTGGCATCTCACAGCAACCTCAAAATTGGCCTCAAGTAATCCTCTTGCCTTAGCCTCCCAAGTAGCTGGGATTACAGGCACCCGCCATAATGCCCGGCTATTTTTAGAGATGGGGTCTTGCTCTTGCTCATACTGGTCTTGAACTCCTAAGCTCAGGCAATCCACTCACCTTGCCTCCCAGAGTGCTAGGAATATAGGCAGGAGCCACTGAGCCCAGCCCAATTCTCGTATATTTTCTAGTTAATTTTATTTGTAAATAAGTCACATGTAATTTAATGGATGGGCTATGTTCTGAGAAATGTGTCACTGTGGGACATTGCAGAGTGCGCTTACACACAACTAGATGGTACATTTGTATATTTGTATCTAAACATAGAAAAGGCATGGTAAAACTATGACATAAAAGATTACAAATGGCACACCTGTGTACCATTAATGGATCTTACAGGCCTGGAAATTGCTTTGTGTGAGTCAATGAGTGAATGTGAAGGCCTATGGAGTTTATAAACACTGTATATTTAGGCTATGCTAAAATTTATTTATTTATTTATTTATTTATTTACTGAGAAAGGGCCTTGCTCTATTGCCCAGGCTAGAATATAGTGGCATCATCATAGTTCACAGTAACCTCAAACTTTTGAGCTCAAGTGATCCTCTTGCTTTGGCCTCCTGAGTAGCTGGGTTTACAGGCTTGTGCCACCATGCATAGTTAATTTTTTATTTTTTTCTAGAGATGGGGGTCTCACATTGCCCAAGCTGGTCTTGAACTCCTGGCATCAAACACTCTTCCCACTTCAGCCTCCCAAAGAGCTAGCATTATAGGCCTGAGTTACCACACCCAGCTTCTTTTTCTCCAGTAATAAATTAACCTTAATTTACTGTAAGTTTTTTACTTTATAAGTGTTTTAATTAAAAAAAAATTTAAACTTTGTGATTCTTTTGTAATAAGTCTTAGCTCAAGATATATAATGTACAGCTACATAAAAAAATTTTCTTTCTTTGTGTTTTTGTGCCATAAGCTTTTTCCTATTTTTATTTTTTTCACTTTTTTTTTAACAGTAGGCTTTTATTTTTAATACCTATTATGCCATGAATTCATAGGGAAAAGTTTCCAGCAGTTCAGGGAGGCGTTTTTCCATTGAATGTGACAAAGCTTGCTATGCCTATTATGCCATGAATTCATGGGGAATAGGTATAGCAAGCTTTGCCACATTCAATGGAAAGTGACACCACTTCTAGCACCTTATGCTCCTCTTCCACTGGTTCTTCTGGTTCTCCTGTGTGCTGTGCTGTCCACCTATGATGCCATGAATTCATAGGGAATGGGTTCCAGGAGCTCAGGCTCCTTTCCTTTGGTTTTCACAAAATGTGCCTCTCTGGGCGGAATAGGTTGGTGCTTCAGTTGAGCCCAAGTACAGTTCTTTTTGGCTTCCTTCTTTTTCTGACCATTTTCCTTTACACGTTTTGGGAAGCTATCTCGGCTCTTAGAGTGCTTAATATGCTCAACATGAACATTCATCCTCTTGGCAAGAATATTGCGCTTAACTTGTTTGTTTACAACAATGCCACTAGCATGCTGGGGGACATTGTAGACTCTTCCAGTTTTGCCATGGTAACACCTGTGTGGCATGCCTTTTTGAACAGTACCCATTCCCTTGCTATCTACGATATCACTTTTCTTGTAGATTCATGTGTATACGGCCAAAAGAACACCTCCATGTCTTCTAAAAGGCCTCGAGATGTATCGGGTGCCTCTCTTCTTTCCCTTTGTGTTTGTCATTTTGGTGAATTACTGGAAGATGGCGTCTCCAGCTGAAAGGAAGGCTTTTTTTTACTTTTAAAATTTTGTTTGTGTTAAAGGCACAAACACACCCATTAGCTATGGCCTACACAAGGCCAGGATCATCAATATCACCGGCCTCTACCTCCACATCTCGTTCCACTAGAACAGGGGTTCTCAAACTGCGGGTCACGACTCACAGGAACTGTATTAAAGGGCTGGGGCATCTTCTAGAACCACTGCTCTAGAAGATCTTCAGGGTATTTGCACCAGATTGTTCATTGCAGCTCAATTCATAATTGTCAAGTCATGGAAGAAGTCCAAGTGCCCATCGACCCATGAATGGATTAATAAATTGTGGTATATGTATACCATGGAATACTATGCAGCATTAAAAAAAATGGAGACTTTACCACTTTTATGTTTACATGGATGGAACTGGAAAAATCTTCTTAGTAAAGTATCTCAGGAATGGCAAAAAAAATATCCAATATCATAAACTCATAGACCACAATGATTTTACAAAATAAACAATTCCAGAAATCTTATAAACAATAAAAAAAGAAGAACTATTTTAATATCATTCTACTTGATCTGGATACGCCTGATATGGAAATCGGAGAAAATATATCGTTATAAAGGGAAATTACAAACATGTTTTACTTATAGATGAGGATGCAATATCCTAAACAACATATTGCAGTACCCGTCCCTATTACATTAATACAAATGGTGATTATTTTGTTTGTTCGTTCCCTTTACTTTCACATTATCTTCTCCAAGAGCAACCATAAGCCACAGGAGATCAGGGCACATATGGCTTTTCTCCACCTTAGCATATAATAGAGGCTCAATAACCTCTACTGCTTGAGGAACATTTAAGAGAAATGTAAGTTAAAAAATAACAAATCCAGAGTGTATACTTAGACCTATAATTGGCTTCAGACATCAATTGTGTCTGATTTCCCACAAACCAAAAATCCTTTCAACTTTTCTTGAGTACATATTTACCCCAAACAAGTACTGTCATGGCTGAAAAGTTAAAGTAGAAAATCAGTGTTCAAAACCTGGGAGGTAATAACTTTAGTGCACTAGTCTCTGATTAGACAATTCCCATAGTGCTGTGTTCCATGAAGGTAAATATCTTCAATTTAGTTGTTTTGTTTTATTTTGTTTCCTCCCAAAGGTATCATTTATATTGCATAAAAATTCACCTCTTTTAAGTTTATGTTTATGTTACTAAAATCACATTAGTAACACCATGATCAAGACACACAATAGTTAATAGGGTTATATTTCAGAAAGGAGAATCAGTTACCTGAAGTGCACATGAAAGAAGATCAAAATTATGGAGTAAATGAAATTTATGCATAACGGAGGTTTATGGAAGGAATTGGACATGTTTTGACTTGGAGATAATGCAGAATGAAACATGATACTTTTCTTCTTTACGTGAAGAATCATCACTTGAAAGGGACTAAATGACTTCTGTATGTTAGGAAGTGGAAAAGGGACCAATATGTGAAGATTATAGGCAGGGAGATTTTAGTTTAATTATGAGAAAGATGTTTTAGGAATTGAAGCCTCATTAAGTACTGAGCTCCCCTTAGTTACAAGGATTTAACCCAAAGTTAAATATGTCAGGAATGTTGCCGCAAACATTTCCTAACTTGGACAGAAGTTAGAGAAGATGACCTGTAGGCTGGCTCTCCTAAAGCATTGACTGTATGAATGAGATCACAGGGTTAGGAAGCTCAGGTGCTAAAATACTCACAGAGGTAAGATTGAAGTTGTAATATCGGAAGGCTATGAGGTGAAAATGGGCATAGAGGAAGATAGGTGGAAGAAATATTCAGGAGAAAATGTATTAGAAAGGAAAAGGTATGTAACAACAAAAACCCATTCAGGTTGGATTGTTCTAAATAACCACTTAGATTTTATGGATCATAGACCACTGAAACAGGGAGAAAAAGAATGCTCTCTCAGATTGCTTTTTAAAAAACCCTTTACTCCTAAAATGGTTTTCAAAGTAAGAGAAGAAAGATTTTTCTCTACGTGTACAAATTCTCTGGTCTCTTAAGCAGGACTAATGATCCTAAATTTACATATAACACACAGCTACAAACAAATATATATTTTTGATTTTAAAAATATCGTGTAGGTTTGCAGGCAAATAATAGGTTTTTTCCCTCATAGTTCAACTGACAAAGAATTGGTAGATTTTCTCTATAATGTGCTATTATCTTAAAACTCAAAGCAAACCCAAAAGTCATCAGTAGTTATAAGCTGTGATGTGTTTGAAAATGGAAATTTGACCACTTCAAACAGCAAACTCTTTATTCCCATTAGTTTTATGAACTGTCTGATTATAGATCAGGATAAAAATGCACACTATTCTGTAGATTGCCATAATGTACTAGGCAAGATAATGAAAACAAAGGCAATTATTTGTACTGGAAATAGCATATTTCTTTAAGAATTTCATGCACAAGGATAGCCACATTGGCATATATTGCTTTCTGTTGGATTTATATCTGTAACATTACACACGTCTCCTATTTTAGTTAAGGTGATTTGCTTCTAGACACCTTTCTTCTGTATATCTTTTATTTTATTTATTTATTTATTTTTGAGATGGAGTCTGACCTCATCACCCTTGGTAGAGTGCCATGGTGTCACAGCTCACAGCAACCTCCAACTCTTGGGCTTAGGTGATTCTCTTGCCTCAGCCTCCCAAGTAGCTGGGACTACAGGCACCCACCACAACGCTCAGCTATATTTTTTGTTGCAGTTTGGCCAGGGCCAGGTTTGAACTCGCAACCCTCAGTGTATGGGACCTGCACCCTATCCACTGAGCCACAGGCACCACCCTCTTGTGTGTATCTTTTAAAGCTTTTAAAATACAATGTTTTACAAATAACCCACATTCAGTAAACTAAACAGTCAATTGATTTGGTGATCATTTTTTCAGTCATAACACAAAAGACAATGCATTAAAAAATAACAAAAATAGGTCGTGGGTTTAAGCCCAGCCCCAGCCAAAAATTGCAAAAAAACAAAAACAAAAACGAACATTGCTCCTTATTACACTAGTAAAGGAAAATATGGATAAAGTTTAAATAAATTAGTTATATGGGATTAAACAAAGAAAAATTTTACAGCTCTTTCAGAATTGTCAGGAATAATAAAATGTTTCATTAGAAACAGAATGACCTAGATATGGTTTTGAAAACTAAGGCAAATTGAGACAATCTTGCATTAAAAAATGATAAAGTGATAGTTCTGAATCTCTAAGCTAGCAATCAACCTGAACAAAGTCTAGACTATTTTATTTTTCTACTTGAGATAAAAACAATGTTAGCAGAAAGCCAAACATTTTAAACTTTGGTTCTTAAGCAAAATGGCAACAAATATTTCTGACCAGAATGGAAATGTTTGCCCCGATTGCTGTGATAAATACAAGTTCTTCAAGTGAATTTACTGAAATTTTCTTTTCTATAGTTCCAACATACAGAATTCAAAGGAGGAGGATTTTCTTGTCTCTAGGTACTTCTATCATGGATGTAAAGCAGCCCCTTCATGATCTTTATTATCTAGTAGTAAGTTATCTGGGTGTCAGTCATTCAGATTTGCTAGTGGCTTTGTGTTGTTGTAAGTGCAGATTTAAAAATTTTTATACCTATTTAATCCCTGATTCTTTTCCTGTGCAGTAGAGTTAAAAATATTCACATTTGGGAAATACCAAAAGGTTGACTCTACCACTTTTTGGCTATCTTACTTAGGATAAGTTACTTAACTTTTCTGGGCTTCAAGTTTTGTCTATGAAATGGGAATAGTAATACTCATTTGATGCGAAGACAAGAGAGAATTCACCTGAAGCACCAATATAGTATCAGGTTCATGACACATGAAACTAGTAAAGCTATAATATAAATTGCTTGGTGAGATATAAATAGAAGAACATTATCATGTTCAGAAAGAAATAATGTAACTCATTAGTTGATTATTTGATCGAATCTGAGGAATATTAGATTTTGTTATATTGGAGATTCTGAATACTTAACTTTAAATAGTCTTCAACCATTTTTAGTCATTCATTTAATAAGCATCTACGAAGTACCACTACCTTTCGGTCATTTTTCTAAACATGAACTATGCAGAAATGAATAGAAGACAGTCCTTGTCTTCTCTCCTGGAACTCCCCTATTTCGGTAGGAGAGACAGACTCACCAAACAAAGATACATTAAGTACATGTATGAAGGGATAGATCAGAGCTGTGGGCGCTGAAGAGCAAATAGGAAGCTCCTCTTAGAAAAGTATAGAGAATTTCTAAGAGGAGCTGAGATTTCAGCTGAATTTTAAAAGATGCCTAACAGTTTGCCTGGCAGATAGAAGGAGAAGGTCAGTCCTGGAAAAGAGTCCTTTATATAGGAAAGCGGGATGCAGAGAAGGAGCACTGCAGGAGAGAGGGATGCAGGTGGGGGAGCCCACGTGCAAAATGATGGTTTAAAGGTGGGCAGGGATCCTGATACCATTCCACGAAAATCAAGTGACTTTGTTAAGCAGAAATCAGATACCAGGTTTCCATTTTGCAGAGAATCCCTGGCATCCGTACGGAGGCCGTCTGTGATGGACAGAGAGCGGACGCAGCAGATCGGCTGGAAACCACAGGAGCGCGGGCCGTCCTTAGCTCTGTACCTAATCGTTTAGTTTTGTGATGATCGCGAACCCGACCTTATTAATGTTGGCATGTTACCACGATGCATAACTGCTTGTCAGTGAAAATAGTCACTATTACATGATTTAAAAAAATTATCCCAAGGTCTTTTGTCCTGCATAGCAAAGATAAATTTGTCAGGTGATTTTAGGAGTCAAAGATAGCTGAGATTTTGCATCTATTTAAGTTTTTCTCACTCAACAAACTTCTTTTTCATTTTGTGACATCATACTAAGCCAATATGTAAAATATCATATGTATAAATTTTTGAAATAACAGATTAAATGCCATAACCACACCCAGTTTGAAAAATAAGAATTTACTAATATCTTTCACAATTCCCTGTGTGTCTTCCCTTCTATATTCTCCTTCGCCTCACTGTCCTAAATTTTGTATGTCTATTCCTTTGGTTTTTCTTTTTAATAGGCACTTGGAGAGTGTTATACTTTCTTTGTTTAAGTTCTGTCTCCTGCCTCCAGGACGACCTAAGATAGGATTAAGATTTCTAGTGTCTACCCCACGTCTGATTGACATACATGAGAAGCTTCCCCAGTTGGTATTATAGCACCAAGTCGGTGAGGTGAAAGCACATTTTATGTTAGCACAGACTCAAAAATACTTGGAGCACTGGAATGCACATATGTTATCTTTGAACTTCTGCCAAATCATAAGGGAATGTAAAGAAATATGAAAACTACCATATAGAACAAAATATTGTCATTAATATTGTACTTTCTTTGGGGTCAGTCATTCATGTTTCCTTTGAAAGAGTTTTGACTATCTTAATTACTATTAAAAGATTCTAGATACACTTTTCTACATCAATAATAACTGCTTTCTAGATCTGAAAAACAGAGTAAGATATTTTGCACAAAGTTCTTTAAATAGTGCCTGCTACTAAATAAATACTCAACAAATGTTAGCTAACAGTGTTATCCTATTATTACTTTCAATTCTATTCTTAGGTACCTATTCTATCGAAAGAAATACAGTGGTGTGAAACGTTACTGTACAATTTAAGGAAAACTTGCCATTAATGGTAAAACACTCCTTTCACTATTTTATTCTTATATAAAACACAGTGACCCCAAGACTAAAATTTTATGCAGCCTTTCCTCTCTTTCGTTTCCATCAATGTAATCACCCCTTATTAGACCATTTTGCTTACATTATTCAAACATGAAAGGGCATGTGATAAACATTACCACTGCTCATCAATATTTCTCTTTATTCTCAGCGCACTGAGCCAGCACCACATAGCTTTAGGTAAGGCCACATGACTAATTGGCCAATGAAATGTGTCAATTCTTGGTGGAGGTGATGAAAATCTCCTGGAGCGAAATTTTTTAGTCTATATTTCTTCAATTCTAATCATGAAAAGTGTTCGCTGAGATGGTGGAGCAGTAATAGGGAAACAATTTAGATTGTTTGGTTGCCAAACAGAGAACAGATGCCCAAGAGAGTGGCCTGACCTATAACATAGTTTACAGAAATCAGAAATAAATTATAGGTGCTGAGCCACTGAGATTTTGAGGTTGTTTGTTACCTAGTCTGTCTTGACTGATACAAAGGACTACTTTATTTTTCATGCACAACTAATACTGGCATTTTTGCCATATAGAGAAATACCACATTACTCAGTTTGTTTGTTTGTTTGTTTGTTTAGAGACAAAGTCTCACCTTGTCACGTCGGTAGAGTTCAGGGGTGACATATCTCACAGCAATCTCAAACTCTTGGCCTCCAGGGATCAATCCTCTTGTTTCAGCCTCCCATGTAGCTAGGACTATAGGCGCCCGCCACAATACCCAACTATTTTTATACATGGGGTCTTGCTCTTTCTCAGGCTGGTCTCAAATTCCTGAGCTCAAGCAATCCACCTACCTTGGCCTCTCAGAATGCTAGGATTATAGGCTTGAGCTACTCCACCCTGCACATTTTCACTGTAGTAGAATTTCATGGTTCTTGTACTAAAAGGATGAAAACTTGGGAGATAATATTTATTGCTTTTGGAGTTCACTTGCTTTTATTTAGCATTTTTACTTTTGTTTCTAGATATTTAAGCACATAAACTGACCTCAGCTTCTTATCAATTTAACAAATAATACTAATAATTACACACTTTTTGCAGAAATTAGTGTCAGCTATGAATATACAAAGACAAACATATTAATCTCTCATTCTTTTGACAATACAGAAGAAATCATTTAGATAATCATCTTGGCATTATTTATGAGAAGAGGACTTAATTTTGTATCTAACATCAAACCTAACCAGATTAGTTTATGGATGGTAGATTAGTATGGGTGGAAAACTCTTTATGTAGGACTGAGAAAGCCATAACAAATCATGATTGGACAGAGTTTGCATCAGGCAGGTTAAACTAAGTTATGCTTCAGTAACCAACACCCTCAAAGGAAGTGGCTTAACAAGTTCATTACTCTTTTGCACTATACATCCACACTGGGTTGGCTATGACCCTATTTTGAATTGTGTTTGTCCTGGTATCCAAGCTGAGGTAACTACTTCTGAGGATATTGCTGGTCTTATGTCAGGGAAAAAAAAAGAGAATATCAGAATTACATAATAACCTATCTTTGAAGTGTCACACTTATCTTCTTTTGCATTCCACTGGACACAGCAAGTTATATGGCCAGCTCTGACATCAGTGGGGCAGAGATAGATAATTCTCCTACAAGAAAGGACAACGAATATTTTGAACAGTAATACTGTTTAGCCTGGGGTTCATCTGGAGTTTGTGAGGCTGAGGAAAGCTTCGGAAAAGGAAGCTTTCTGGCATTTCCAAGGACATATGATCAGTATCGCCAATACTTAAAGCAAATGAGACAGTTGAGAAACAATGATGAATAAAATCAGGGAGTCTATTTGAGAGTTTAATCCCTTTTCCACAGTGAAGTAAAAAAAAATAAGAAAACTGTGTGAATAAATCTGAGAAAAACAAGAAACTAGGTAAACATCGGCAGATTTTAGTAAAGAAATTCTGAGGTAGACTTCTATCTATAAATCATAACTTGAACAATAAAAACAACTTTTCGTTATGAAGATTTGAAATATAGCCAAAGTTAGAATAACAAGGAACCTTTCATATATGCATCATCCCTATTCAACAATTATGAAAGTATTGTCACTTTCATTGTATTTCATATCACTCCCCCATCCCCTAAATTATTTTGAAGACTATCTCAAGATGTCATTTCATTCATATCATTCAATTTGTGTGTATCTTTAAAAGTCCTTATAATTTAGATATACAATACTGATATCAGACCAAAAATAGGTAAAAGATAATTGCTTTGAAGTGTCAAATATTAGGTGAGAATTCAAATTTCCCGGTTATCTTCTCCCTTTCTTTTTTTCATGTGTTTATTCAAATCAAGGTCCTACATCAGGTTAATTACTATAAATAGATTTCATGTCTCTTAATACTCTTTTAGACTATATGATTCCCCCTTTCTTTTTTATTTTCCTTCTCAATTTTGTAATTGTTGTTAGTGTTGAATAAACAATTGAATTTAGAGCGTTCAATTCAATTTATGCAAGTATATGATGATTCCAGCAGAAGACCAGCATGTAGAAGCAAATAAAAGCCTCTGAATTGATCAAGGAGCTTAAGGAGAGAAGGTTTCTGATGGTCTACACTTACGATGTTTGACAAAAATGTGCCTTGGAATTTTGCAGACATTGTTGTCATCACAAACAGGAAATCTATGATGCTTAAAGCCTCTTATTGCTCTTATTCACAAAATGCTGTTTAGATTACCTTGGATCAATTACT
The DNA here is from genome assembly GCA_963573935.1 of Arctocebus calabarensis. Lineage (NCBI taxonomy): Eukaryota > Metazoa > Chordata > Mammalia > Primates > Lorisidae > Arctocebus > Arctocebus calabarensis. The sequence goes on along the minus strand of CAUYON010182965.1, from coordinate 5,842 downwards.
AAACAACATTCCTAATGAGACTATGGTAAACTGTATTTACAAAAATGACCCAAATTATTTTCTTTGTTCTACCACTCAATAAGGAGAATATAGTGGAAGTTCTTGCTGATCTGGTCACAATACCTCTTCTCCAGGAGTGCGCTCTCTCTATCTCTGTCAAGATGCATGTCTTGGAAGCTCTGAGCTTGCATTTAAGAAATCTACCCTGAAGCCATTTGGCTGAAAAGCCACATAGAGATTGAGAGAAATGCTGAAGTTTTCCCAGCTGTTTCAGCTCCTAAGTCCTTCTAGCCCAAGCATCAAGTTATAAATTTGTGAGCCTTCAAATGATTTCAGGCCTTGAGCAATCCCAGCTGACACTAAGTAGAATAAACTGTCCCAACTAAGGTTCACCCCAATTGTGATGTTTAGAATAAATATTGTGCTGTTTTAAATATCTATGTAACAAGGTGGTTTGTTATACAGCAATTAATATGGGAAAAAGAATAACTGATTATTTGGTTGAGTTTTGACTCTGTTGCTGGTAAGTTCCATCAAGGAATTTTATTCAGTTTTCTTTAGCAAGTTTTTATAGTTTTCCTACTGTGGGGTGAATATGTTGTAGAGAAGTAAATAAGGCATGGTTCCTACCATCATATCACTTACAGTTTAACAGGACTGAATATAATGGTATGATTTTCAAGACTTCATTTAATACCATGAGTGCTAAAACTGTGAATCATTTTTTATTCACATATCATATTGCCAAATATTATACTAGATGTTTACTTTGGGCAGCGCCTGTGACTCATGGTTGGGCACCGGCCCCATATACCGAAGGTGGTGGGTTCAAACTTTGCCTCGGCCAAACTGCAAAACAGAAAAATAGCTGGGCGTTGTGGCGGATGCCTGTAGTCCTAGCTACTTGGGAGGCTGAGGCAAGAGAATTGCCTAAGCCCAGGAGTTGGAGGTTGCTGTGAGCTGTGTGACATCACAATAAAGTGAGACTCTGTAGCTACAAAAAAAAAAAAAATTTTAAACATAAATGTTTACATAATTATTTTATTGAGCCTGAAATTAATCCTGTGAAATAAGCATGTAGACTTGGACACACTAAAATTCAAAGACGTTAAGAGCCCATGGTCACCTATTCAGGAAATAATAGAACTGGAGTTTGTACCCAGATCCACCTAACTCTCATGAATATACATTTTGTTGTTGTTGTTGTTTTCCTATTACAAAACTACTAAAATATTGAAAAATCAGTTGCAGTTGAACAGGAGAAGGCTTATTTATTTTCAGGCTAATTCCACCCTGATGTTAAATGATATTTTAAAAAGACTCTTCAGAATGGCCCAGCAAACAAAATGCCATTGGAGTGTACATATGCATCATGGAAAAGGATTTTGGTTGTGATATTTCTTGTTGCTCCGAAATCTGATACTGGCCTAGGAATGCCAATTAAAAATACAGCCTGGGCACCACTGACTCATACCCACCTACAATGAATTAAGGAAAGTACTTTTTAAATAGATGCAGCTCTGTTCCATGGCCTGAGTTTTCTGGGTGCTACACAGACTAGATTTCACCCCCCCAGTTGGCTCTGTTGATCACATACCCTGTACATAAATTCCACAGAAATAATTAGTCCAACAATTTGGTCATAAAACTTAGTAATTTTCTGTCATATTTTCCTACTGCCATTGGCACTCAGTCACCACCTTCCTGCCTCTCTAGTCACTGTGAGATGACTGGGGAGCAGGGACAGAAGTTTTTCTAAAAGTGCATCCTACGTTCAGTGTTTTTTAACCTGTTTTATTTCACAGCACATTATGGTCTATAGTTAAACTTCAGTGCATGCTTAAACTATGTTGATTAAAAAAAAAGAGTACAAAAAGAATTTGTTTAGTGTGCTTTGAACTTCTTTCAAAATAATTTATTAATCATTTTAAAAAAATGTGGCACATTGATTAAAAAATCATGGATTGATGTGGTAAAGTAGTTCTCACCACACAAGTTAAGTGGAAAAGGAGAGTGGTTCTTTAAAAGAGTTGTTCACGGAATTATGGGTGTCCCCCAGAAGAGGAAACTGAAATCTGCTTCCCTGACTGAAAGCCTGCTGAGCTATAACATTGACATTTCTTTCTGTTATGTCTATCAAATCAAAACTTATGACAGTATTCTTGGAAGAGATAAAATTGAGACATGTTCCCTGGTGATCAAAGGAGAATTTAAACTGAAACCTTGTCCCTGATCCTTATCTGAGTATTTCTGAAAGCAAATGTGACACAACGTTCCTGAGAAGAGGGGGGCAAATCGCACCCCGTTAGCTCTTAAGAGCATGACGAAGAGGAACTTGCCAGGTTCGAAGTTCCCCTGAGAGCAAGGCAAGAAGGGAGGAAATGAGAAGAGGTGGAAATTCTACAGGGCTGCCCTTGTGAAGTGATGACTTCCTGGAGAAGAAGTGTGGGCTCTGGAGAACCCCTGGGGTTGAAGGGATCCAGGAATGCACCTCTCGGAGGTCCTTCTCTAGGAAAGGGAACTGGGAATAAAGCAGAACATCATCTTCAAGAAAATCTATGAATGAATACAGGACCAAGCTTCAGAAAGGTGCAGAAGGAACCCTGGGATATCTCCAATGATGACATGTTGGCTTCTTTTGCCCTACCTCTCCAGTTTCCTCCAGTAGTATATTAGTTCCTCTGACTTGAGAGGTACCAGAACCGAAAGAAGCAATAGGCATGACAGAAAAACCCAGGTACCAGTCCCATTCCTTCAAATTATTTATGTCCTTTGAGCAGTTATAAAGGAGAAAGGGAAGATATTTAAATCAAATATAAAAATAAACTTTTAAATTAGCCTAAAATAAGTTCTAGTAAGTGAAAGTGACACAAAGTTATAGATGCCACACTTTGTCATTAAGATCAGTGTTCCTCTCCCTGGCATCATCATTTCCCCCTTCAGGGATCTCTCCTGTTACCACGTGAACACACAGTATCTTCAAGGGCAGCATATATCCCTAACATACATTGCTCTTCAACTACTGTTCATTCCCCCAACTAAATTCACAGGAAATCTTTGTTAAACTAATTGACTAAAATCACTTTCTTAGTGCATCTTCTCTTCCAACACACCCTAGCTGGACTTTGGTCATCATCACTCCACTGAGATGACACTTCTTAAGAACATAAATGAAACCATATTTCTAATGAAGTTGCTATTCCCCTATTATTTTCTTTTCCTCTCACAGGCATTCAACATAACAGACCTATTCTTCTTACAATACGTCTCTTTCTTTGGCTTCGGGAATACCACACTATCATTAACATTTCCTACTTCACTGGCCTTTCCTTTCCAGCTTCCTCTGTGTACCTCCTCTGTTCTACCTCTAACATTGGAGGGCCCCTGGGGCCTATCTCCGCTCCCTTTTATCTTGTCTATCTATCTCACATATAAATTCAGAGTTGTCTTAGTCTCAGGGCTCCTGTGAATCTCAAATTTATCTCCTGTGCTCATTAGGCCTTCTTATAGGCATACCTCTAAGGCTCCATAAGTCAAAACAAGTCTTAAACAAAACTTCTTTTCCCCTTTCCCCAAAGAATACACTCCACCCTGTTTTTTCCTGCCTGTAAAAATGGACACATCTTCCTTGTTGATCACAATTCTTGGAAGTATCTCTTCTCTTCTCTTCTACAGGATGTCCCAAAAGTTGTCCCTACATTTGCCATACATAGGGATAATGGAAAATTGTAGATACCTTTAATTTACAAAATATTACAAAGTTTTACAAAGAGATGCCAACACAGGGTGTTTTGCAAATATTTTGTAAAATTTTGCAATGAACATTTTGCAAGCGAAAGTGCATTTAGCAACAATTTACATTTGTCCTATGTATCAGGACTTTGGGTGCAACTTTTGGGGATTACTCTATGTCTCATAAATTCTACTTCCAAAATATATTCCCAATCCATTCAGTTATTTCCATTTTCACTACCTCCTCTCTTGTTGAATTCATCATCTTCTTTTGCTTAGACTACTGCAACAATTAACTAGCAATCCTATTGTTTAAATCCTAATTCTTTCATTCTTCCCACTGTAGCCTGAGAGATATTTTAAAATCTTACACTGTACACATATTTCCAAGCTTAAGACCTTCAAGAACTTCTAAGTAACTAAGCTTACTTCTGCCTTTTGACCTTTTCACTAACTCTTCTTTTGACTTGAAATGTTCTTCCCATAGATTTTATCATGGCTAGCTCTTTTGTGTCACTCAGATCTTTGCATAAATATCACATCCTCCGAGACATCTTCCTAAATCCTCAGTCTAAATTTGCATTCACTGTTGAATTGCATTCAATTTTGTGCCAAATACTTACAACTACCTGAGAATCTTCTTTCTTATTTGTGTGTTTTCTCCCACCTATAGTGCAAACTCTATAACAATGACATACTCTGCTTGTTTTTTCCTGAATCTGAGAATCTGTTACCTATTCCTGTCACACAGTAGGCACTCAGTACATATTTTCATTTTTTTAAATTTCAGATTAATATTTTCAGTTAAGGAAAAACATAAATAGGTTTTATTAGCAGGTGTATAAACATATAGTTTAGAAATGAGTTTGCCCTACCTGCATTAATAACCAACATTTGGAAAACCACTTTCTCAATCTAGAAATGATATTCCAGAATGAAAACCAGTAAGCGTTCTGCTCTAGCTATGATACAGCAAGAGGCTAGAGAAAATTCATCAAGTTAAAGAGTTCATTAATTAGAAGACTGGCAGAAAAAATCAACACAAACAAACATTTCAAACTGGAGGAGTATTTATGAAAGATCTGAATGTGTTGTGTGAAACACCTAGACCAATTTTATTAGTAACACTCATGAGTCAACACTGCTACAAATAGCAGTAGATAGAAAGATAAGAAACTAACCACAAAGTCAAATGCTGTCACTGAAAACAAGTTCATGGGAACCCTGGTGTACTGAGTGGCACTGGGAATCGACAGGGTGACATCATGAGAAGTACATTATGTTGCACCCAAGAGAAAGCAAGATATAGAGAAAATATTATATAAATAGCAAAGTGATCACAGCAGAAGGAAGTAAGTGCCCTTAGCCACAAATTGGATGATTAGATCATGCTCTTTGGTGTATGATGACTTTGTGCAATTAAATCCTCTCTACCCAAATAGGGGCAGCAGGCAATTAAATAGATATATTCAGTATTATATGGGAAGCAGAGAAGGAACATCTAACTGGTTAATTTGGTCAATATATTTGGTGTCAGGGGCGGTGCCCTTAGCTCAGTCAGCCGGGCTCTGGCCACATACACTGAGGGTGGAGGATTCAAACCTGGCCTGGAACAGCTAAAACAAAAATGACAACTGCAACCAAAAAAAAAAAAAAAGTAGCCAGGTGTAGTGGCAGGAGCCTATAGTCCTAGCCACTTGGGAGGCTGTGGCAAGAGAATCGCTTAAGCCCCAGAATCTGAGGTTGTCGTGAGGTATGATACCATAGCACTCCACTACTCTACCCAGGGTGACAGCTTGAGACTCTGTCTCAAAATATGTATGTGTGTGTGTGTGTGTTTGTATTTGGTATAAGTTGCTCAATATCACCCAGACTCTTAAAATTTACAGTTCATCCACATAAGACCCTCAGCTAGATATTTAAAGATTAGCCATGAATTCAATTTGTTAAATAGTTTGTGTATGTGCATTTTTTTTTTTTTTTTTTTTTTTGTAGAGACAGTCTCACTTTATCGCCCTGGGTAGAGTGCCGTGGCGTCACACTGCTCACAGCAACCTCCAGCTCTTGGGCTTAAGCGATTCTCTTGCCTCAGCCTCCCTAGTAGCTGGGA
>CAUYON010182964.1:0-11182 GCA_963573935.1 Arctocebus calabarensis | reverse complement strand
TTGTCAAAATCTTTGGTCATTTTGTCTTTGAATTCATTGAATTCTTGAGACATCTTTTGGGTCATCTTTTGGATTACTGCCTGAAATTCTAATTCCATCTTTTCCTCCATTCCGCTGATCTTATTTGCTATCCAGACTCTGTATTCGATTTCTGACATCTCAGCTATTTACTTATGCAAGGGATCTTGTGCTGCATCTACCATGTCATTCCTTGGGGGAGTTGATTTACTCTGATTATTCATATTTCCAGAGTTTTTCTGTTTATTCCACCTCATGATTATTTTTCACTGTTGCCTATGATCGTCCTCAGAGTTGGGGAAGTGTCTCTCCCAAATTAGAACCCAGCAGGATCACTGTGTTGTTGCTGGATCTTTGTAGGGAGTAACCCTGTGTAGCTCTTCTGGGACTGCCCCACCCAGGGAGTTCTGGTTGCAGGAGCAGTTCCGGAGTGTGGCACGCCTAGATCAAGCAGCAGGGCGTGGGGTGGGGTACCCGGTGGCCTTTGCAAAGGGAGCCCGTGCCTCAAGCAGTCTCTGGCTGGGAAGAGGGCTCCAGAGGGAGGGCCGCGGGCCTGGGGCACGGGTCAGAGCTGGGCGGGCCGAGGCTGGGCAGGGCACAGATTGGCGCTGGGAGGGAGACCTGGTCGAGTTCCTGGTCATTGCTAGCAGCGGGCAAGGCCCTGCAGGATGCCAATCACACAGGGGGCCTGGTGGAGTGGAGTTCCTGGCTGCTGTGGGCAGCGGGACTGGGGCACGGATCGAAGCCAGGTGGGACCAAGGTTGGTCAGTCGGGGCACAGATCGGCGCTCTCTTGTTATGCGTTTTTAATACCGCCACTATGATAAGTAGGTCTTCTGAAAACTACTGAGATTGGAAAACATCCACCAACATCTAGATAAAAATTCAAAATGGATTACAACAAAGAAGGCAAAGTAGGCTTCTTCTTTTTCTTCCTTTTTTATTGGAGAAGGAGATTTTAAAACCAGTAATAGTCTAATGAAATACTAGTTCTTGGTACACAAAGGCATTGTGAGCTAAAAAGTCTTTTTATTGCTTAGGCTTTAGTAATTGACTTATAGGAATAAAATCTAGTTAACCATAAAAGAAAAATATATATTATTAAATTTCAGTCATTTTTTTAGAATCTTCCAGTTTTTCTACTTTTAAAAACAAAATCTGAGGGTCTTTGAAAATCCCCCTTACCCAAGTTTTGTTTTCTTCTGGTCCCCAACTTAGTTTGCAGAATTTCGTATCATTCTCTAATGAGTTATTACTAGATGTTTACTTAGCTAAGTAAGGACATTTCTGCCTCACGTCTTGTATTCCATCACATACTTACATGGGATGGTTCTCAAGTACAGATTATCTCTGATCACTTGCTGCAGTTTGTGGTCAATCGATCCCTTTTGAAACTGAAGACTCAGGTAATGCCGCAAATCTTTATTAATGACTTTACCTACAAAGAAAACCACAGAGAACAAAAAATAATTGTTAGATGCCCAGTTAAACATAGAAACTAGTGACTATGTTAAGGCATTTAACTATAAACAGAAAAATAATCAGACTATTTTACTAAAAGGAAGGTAACTAACATCAAGTTATTAGTAATATTATGACTAAAATATGTACCTGCAATATGGGTATAATTTTACGTGGTAGGAGAGGGAGAAGATACAGATCAGAGGATGTGACAGATATTCAAGGTAATTTCATTTAACCCCATAGCTTTCAATAGCACCTACATAAGGATATCTTTGAGATTAAAATCATCTATCCATCCCTCACTATCTCCACCAACCTCCAAACTCATCAAGCTTATTAATATATTTGAAAGTCAAATAAGCAGCTCAAATTTCAGATAGAACACTTAGTTCCACCCTTCCCCAATGTTTTCCTTTCCCCCAGTTTTCCCTGTCTTTAGAAAGCACTATCATCCCACAGAACAATTTCCAAACTTAGAAGTCATTGTTGATTTCTCCTTTTCACTTCTATACCCTAAGCCCACCCATCTACCTTTAAAACTCTCCATTTCCATTGCCACCTGGAATTCTGTAATACTCTTCTAACCATTCTTGCATCCTTCCTGCCCCCACCACTCACAGAAGCCTGGATAAGACTTAAAATATAAATCTAATGATTACTACTCTGTTTAGAGCCCCCAGTGACTTCTTGCAATTGGAACAAAATCTAAACTCCTGTGCAAGGCCTAGCAGGCCCTACATGTTGTGGCATCTCTGATCCCAACTCGTTCACTCCTCCCCTTCTCATACCAAGCTCCACCTCCACTTGGCATCCTTCTCACCTCTGAAAATGCCAAACTGGGCTCCATCTCAGGGTCTTCTGCCTTTCACTAAATCAAGCAGGCATTTTCTGTCTACTTGTTTTACTCACAGATAAATTGAAATAAATAAGAGAGTGAGCTTTTCTATTATTTGTGAAGAAAATGGGAGATAAACAAGAATATTAGTGCTCTCAATGAAATAGTAAGCAGAAAACAGGGGGCTACAGAAATGTCATAGTAGGCAATCTGTGGGAAGGGTTTAACTTAAAATGAAAATCAAAGCAGTCCAAACATTGTTCATTAAATGAGACTTCAGATAATTAGAATAGGCTAATGCTAGGACAGAGTATATTATTGAATAAGAAATGATTAGTTCATCATGACTAGTTAATTAAAGTGCACTCTTCATGGTGTTTGGAGCAACATGCTTACCACAAGCTTAGCTAAACCAAATACTACAAACCCATTCATTCTATTATTCTACAATATTACATTCATTTTCCCCTCTTTTGCTCTTTTCTTACATGTGCAAGTAACCATAATTTATGTGAGAAAGTGTTAATATAAGCAGAAAATCAGACTGTTTCTAAAGGTTAGACATTACATTCTGACTACAAACTAGTAAACACAAAGCAAAAAAAAATCCTTCTTAGCCAGGTGTAGTGGTTCATGCCTAAAATCCTAGCACTCTTGAAGGCTGAGGTGGGAGGATCTCTTGAACTCAGGAGTTTAAGACCAACCTGAGCAAAAGTTTCTAATATAAATAGAAAAAAATAGCTAGGCATGGTGGCTCACGCCTGCAGTCCCAGCTACTCTGGAGGCTGAGGCAGAAGGATCGCTTGAACCTAGGAGTCTGAGAATGCTGTGAGCTAAGCTGACACCACGGCACTCTAGCCTGGAGTTATCTTCAACCTCCTTGTCTCAAGAAACCAAAAGAACTTTTCTAGAGCTGAAATAATATTATGGTCCCTCTCTGATATGATTGAAGGGAATATAAATTTTAAAAAATACCTCTAAGTATCCTGAAGAGTAACTGACTGTGGGATTACCAGAAGGCTAACTACAAAAAGACAGTGCTAAATATATACATTAACTTTTAACCCCAAAAGACACTGTTAAATATATACGTTATCAAGCTGTATATGAACCCCTGCCTTTTGTTTAGGAATAGTACACACAGACTTGACATTTCAAGATTTGGGGGTTATTGAACTTGTTACTAAACAAATAAAAGATTCTTCATAATGTTGTCATTCTTATCTAGCCAGTCATTGCTCTAAGAACTAAGATTATTCCTTAAATTCTAAGTGATTTGTTTATAAGTCAAAGTGATTTATGAAACTTAAAAACAGATTGTATATCTTACAAATATAGCTTGAGTGGAAAAAGTCTGTAATATAAAAGTCTCAATAATATTAATAAATATAGGCACTGAAGTTTTAACATATAAATTCTGAGTCAAAAGTACTCCTAACCACAATCCATATTTTCTGAATATATGCAAATTAATATTCACCACCAGTTCTCTTTGGAGAATCAGTGTATAGAATAGCCGGTTATTATTTTATAAACCCTGTGGCATGATGATATGGGAATGGCGCTGTAACCAGCTGTAAACCAATCTAATCACCAAGAGTTCATCATCTTTTCCAAGAGGATAGTCCAGGAAACTTTGTCAACTACTTGGCCAAAATCAAGACACAACATGCCTTTACTATTTATCTACTAGTAACTATAAAACTGGGGGACAAAATTAGGTCAGTTTGGTAAGTCTTGTTCTTAGAAATTCACATTGATTCATGATGATTATCCCATTTTCTTCTACATGCTTACAATATTTTATATTTTACAATCACTTCAAATCTTGCCACAGTTTAAGTTAGGAAACTAGACATAAAGTTTCACAATATATTTTAATCTTTTTTTGGAAATTGGGACATATGTCTCTCTCTAGCCTCCTGGTATTTCCCATATTCTTGGTGGTTTTGTAAAAATACTGAAAATAACTCTGAGATTATATCCAAGCCCCTTCAACTCATGGTTGGTAATTCATTTGAGTCTTTTAAACTTAAAATTCATTTAAAGTGAACGATACTTTTACTATTTTCTCTTTTTTGGTTTAATTTCTCCTGTTTCAGATTGTTCTATCTTTTACTGTTGGAAAAGTAATTCTTCTATTTTAAAATTATAGAAGCATTTAGCATCACTGAATAAGTGCTTATGACCTGATGCTGCTCTACCTTTAACTATTACTGATTATACTAGTCAGATTTGTGTTTTCCAGAAATGTCATCAAGCCACATGCAATAAAGATGGTTCCAGTCCATGAACCCCTGTATCACTCTCCTTCCGGAGAAACCCTAACTGCCCCCTTCTATCATCGCCTGATTCAGCAGGAAGCAGTTAGATCTAGTCTTTGCCCTTTTTCCCTAACAGCAGTTGGAGTTTCTACTGGGAGAGGGAGAATTGATGCCGGACAATTGGCGCCCTGGCCAGCTCAGAGAGCTGGCGGACCTGCCACCTCCTCCTTGGTGGTGTCGGTGCTGCGGCAGCCAGCTAAAGAGCCAGCGGGCTGGATGACTGGCAAGGAGGGGGCGCCAATAGCCAAAAAGGCTGAACAACTGCTGAGGTGATACCTGTGCCTTGGTGTCTCCTTCACTTTACACTTGGGACTAAATGTGGAACCCCCATTCCCTATGCCTAGCTCAGTTTCATGTGAATTTCCTGGGCCTCAATTATGAATGGACGGTGTCCATTCATTGATACATTCATTCACCTTGCCCCAGAGGGGACTGTGTTCGTTCGTTGATACATTCATTCACCTTGCAAAAAATAAATTAATTAATTAAAAATAAACAAAAACAAACAAAAAAATTTTTTTTAATGTGTGAAAAAAATAAACTAAAATTATAGAAGCAAAGTAAGATTAGTATAGGTCTGATTTCTGCCTATAAACAGCTAACATTAAGAATTTCTTTTTCAGACAGTGAGTCTACTTCTTCCCTTTTATTGCCCTTGCTCCAAACGCCACCTGCACCTCTCACCACTTACAAAAATTAACTCATGATAGGTAACAGATTTAAATATAAGACATAAAACTATAAATACTTTGAAGTACGGGGAAAACTCTGAATCTTAACAGCCTAGGAAAAGAATTTATGAAGAAGACACTACTGGCAATTGTAGCAATAGTAAAAATAAAATAAATGGGACCTGATCAAGTTTAACAGTTTCTGTATAGCTAAGGACACAACCGAACAAAGAAATAACCTTCAGAAAGGGAGAAGAAATTTGCATGTTACAAATCTGACAAAGGGCTAATACCCAGAATTCACAAAGAACTCAACCAAATCAACAAGAAAACATCAAACAACCTCATTAAAAACTGGGCAAGGGATATGAACAGAAGCTTTTCTCAAGAGGGCAGATGAATGGCCAACACATGAACAAAATGCTCATCATCCCTAATCATGGAGATATGTTCAGTCAAAACTACTTTGAGATATTATTTCAGCCCCATGAGAATGGTCCCCATCACAAAGTCCCAACAGTCCTCGCAGTTGCTGGCAAGCGTACAGAGATAAAGAAATTCCATGCACTGTTGGTAGGACTGCACACTAGTACAGCCTCCATGGAAAATGTATGGAGATTCCTCCAAGAACTAAAAGTAGACCTTCCATTGGATCTTGCAATCCCATTACTAGGTATCTACCCAGAAGAAAATAAAGTCATTTTACCACGAGGATGTCAGCACTTGAATGTTGACAGCAGCTCAGTTCACAATTGCAAAGATGTGGAAACAACCCAAGTGCCCTTCAACACATGAATGGATTAATAAACTGGGGCATGTATATACCATGGAATACTGTTCAACCATAAAAAGATGGAGACTTTGTATCTTTTGTAACAACTTGGAGAACTTTCTCCTAAGGGAAGTATCACAAGAATGGAAAAATAAGCATCACATGTACTCAATATGAAGTATAAACTAGTAGATTAACAACTACAGGCCCACATGAAAGAAAAACTCAAATTCAGAAAGTGGGTAGAGAGTTGGGTGAGTTCCCACCAACCAGCGCAATGCATGGGTATATGGTATGCTTCCTGGGTGAAGGTCACAACTCCAACTTGGACTTCACCTTACAAACAATGTAATCTAATCACATGTACCCTCAGATTGATCTGAAATCTAAAAAAGAAAGAATATCTTTTTCAGACAGCGAGCCTACTTCTTCCCTCATACTGCCTTTGCTCCAAAAATAACCTTAAAAGCTCTTTGTGCTTTCTTAAGCATCTTGGCTCCTTCTGAGTTTTGGCCTTTGAAAAGAAAATTCTAAAATGTTTATTTCTTAACATCTACATAGAACTGTATAACTGTGTGATGACTGTGTGTTCTTTTCATCTATTAATCATACACATCCTTTGAGAAACCTGAGCTGCTCAGGGCATTCTATACACTCAGAAGAATTTCTTCACTTAATTATTCTTTTAGAAATCTCTCACCTTGGAACCACACCTATAGATGCTATAAACTTTCAAAACCCTGCTAGACTCAAAGGTAAAAGATGGGCATAACCATGTCCCAGTTCTCTTCCTTACTATGCGGGCTATAAGACAACTTGGTAACTCACCACCCCCAAAATGTTCAATATAACTAGCTCAACACAACTAATATTACTAACCAGTCCTTTCCCATTAGAGGAAGACTCCGAAGAGCAGTTCATCTTACTGGCTCCTCCACTTCATGAGAGATAGCAGTAAGGGCGGGCTTCATGGACATGGTGAGATTACCTTAAAGCCAGATGGCTCCTTGGCTCAAGGCAGCGGGTCCTCAAACAAAATAAATCAAACTGTCCACTGGTTTCTGAACCGAAATGATATTTACAAGCCTTTTCTAGATAATCAATACCTGTATATTTCATAAGAAAACATATTCTATGGCAGAAAAATTATTTTAAAATGCCTTATACATTGTTAAACATAAACATTTGCCAGCTGAGGGCCCAGGCCATGCTTTGTTTTTGCAGATTTAGTTCTAGTCTCCAGCACACAGAATGAGCGAATCAGCTTCACTTTGTATTTTTAATGGTTCGTTTGACCCTTTCCATCCTTGAATACACAAAATTTTAGAAGGTAGCACTCATTTAACTGATCCGACACTCCTTAATAGTCTATATACAACTTCGCCTTAACCTGTGTTTCTTAAACAGTGAAAATGATTTTATTTTGACTCTGTCAAAATGCTGTCTTCACTAAATTCTTCAATTGTTCATTAAAGTAGCAAGTTCTATAAATCTTTAAAAGCAGAAACACTATATGCCAATCCCTCAAATTCTATTCTTTATTTATTGTAAACTTAGCCCACACCTACATATTTCTCTAATATGCCACTCTTATTGCAGGCAAGTAGGAACATAATGAATTTGTAAAATAATTTATATAATTAAATTAAATTCTTGTCCAGTCCAAGCATTAAATACTCTAGACTGTTCTGGGCCATTTCAGTTTTTAAAACTAGTTAATGTTGGGGGGCTGGATGCAGTTGCTCACACCCATAATCCTAGCACTCTGAGAGGCCAAGGTGGGAGAATCACCTACACTCAGGAGTTTAAGACCAGCTTGAGCAAGAGTGAGACACATCTACTAAGAACAGAAAAATTAGCTGGTTATAGTAAGCTATGATGATGCCACTGCACTCTAGCCTAGGCACAGAGAGAGAGAGAGACTCTGTTTAAAAAAAAAAAGTACTGTTTTATTATATAACATTTATTTTTTCCATAATAAATGAAAAAAGTAACAAAATAAAATATTCAGTGTGAATTCAAAATAAAAAATATCTGAGGATAGGTAAATAAAAAATGTAAGGGATGTACATAAAACAAACTCATACTTAGTTTTTTTCTTTTTTTTTTTTTTGAGACCGAGTCTCATTTTGTCACCCTTGTGACCGCTGTGGCATCATCGCTCACAGCAACCTCAAACTGTTGTCTCAGCCTTCCAATTAGCTGGGACTACAGGCACCTGCCACGAGGCCCAACTACCTTTAGAAATGAGGTCCCGCTCTTGCTCAGGTTGGTCTTGAACCTGTGAGCTCAGGCAATCCAGCTGCCTTGGCCTCCTAAGTGCTGGAATTACAGGTGTTGGCCACCGCGCCCAGCTCAACAAACTCATATTTAAACATTTAGCAATACTTAAGGTATTCTCACAAGGTGTAATTACCTTGTGATTAAACATTTTTTTAACATTTTTTCTTTATAAACTTTTTTCTTCATAGAATTTGTATTTGCAAATTTTCTACAGTGAAGATATATTACTAGAACTAGAAAAAACTCTTTAGGAACTAGAAACCATATTTTCAAAACCTGTACCCTTCAAAGGTCATTAGTGGAAAAGGAAGCCTGACATTCGTGTAGAAAACCATGATGACAAAAAACTTCTGAGTTCTCTGTGAAAGCTGAGACTATAGTGCAGAATTTTCTTTAGTCATTTGTATTCGATATCAGTAAATGACAGCCATTTTAGGCAACTGGTAAGCTAAAGAACTAAAATCTACATTTGAAAAATAAGATGAAAATCATCATTCCCAAATCACCACAATTTCTCCTTAAAAAGGAAGAGCAAAATATGATGGAACTTTCTAATAGAAAAGAGTAGAAAAAAATTTCAAAAAAGAAAAACTGGCCTCTTTTCTTTCCCCAGTTTTCATATTTCTTTTAAAATCAGTATTTTTAAAGTGCTATCCTGAGGCTATTTATAATTTTTTCTTTGGGATACTCACGTCAGGAATCCTTAGCAAACCTGTCATAATTCAGCCTGATGACCGGTGCCTGGCTGGCTACCAATAACTGAGTCACATATTAATGCCTCATCCTGTGACAAGCGGGTACACAGCCATCGATTGTGTGCTGTCACTTTCACTGAAAACAGAATTACTGGGTTCAATAATCTTTGCAAATCAAAGTTATGAGCTTCAATAGAATGTCCAAGACTTGGGGCAGAAGATGCGTTCCTGATATTTCACTGCACCAGCTGATAAAGAGACAGCTGAAAGGGAATGCTGACCTCACAAAGATGACCACTAGAGAAATCATACTCTATTTAAGACTCTTCCTTATGCAAACAATCGCAACCTCTAGGTTCAGGTAGTAGGCTGAAATAATTAAGCACTATCAGGAACAATTAATAGTTTCCTTTTCTCTGACAGCATTAAAAAGATATACCACATACCAATCCTCAGACTTTTTCTAAAGGTCCTAAAAACTCTATTATGCATCAAAAGTAATCTTACTCTGGAGAAGAGATAATATTCATTCAACAAACAAAGTAATATAAGTATTTCTCATTTCCATTTCTGATCTCTCTATATAATCAATAACACATGTGTAAGAATTTTTAAGTTATCCTTACAAAATATGGTTATGAAAAATGTCAGGTAACGAACTGTAAGAGTATCTTCTAGGTAACATGGCAATGCAAGTCACTTTTACAAAAAGCCTTCTCTCCCACACAGAACAAACTGAGGAGAAATGCTCAAAAATAGAAGGACAAGAAGTTAATTTCCTTAAAAAGTTATCAAATCTAAAAATTACAAAACAGTTTGGGCCACGCGAGAGAATGCCAGAAGCTGACAAATAACTAACTCAGTGTCACAAGCATAGCATATTTTGCAGATGCTGAGAGGGTAACATTCAGAAGGCTCTGCTGATACCCTTGGATATCCATGAACTAGGAGAAGGCAAGGCAGGACTGAGTTGGAACTCATTGGCCAAGTTCACGGGCCTTTTTTCTCTGCCCAAGGTTCTTAGCTGGGAGGTGTAATGTTAGTAGGGAAACCTACTCCAAAGCTGCAGACCACAGTGACTTTGCAAGTGGAATTGTGTATGTTGATCTACAAAACAAAAAGTGTATAAGCTGCTGTAGTGGGACCTGCTAATTCCCCAGTAGCTCACTCTGATGAAGAAGGAACCAAATGAAACCAGCACCCCCACTTCAAACAATGGAAGGCAAAAAACTCCCAATACCTAGGAGCAGGAGATCAAAAAAAAATCGAAAGAAAGAAATTGAAAGCTCCCATAATGGAGCTGCCATTGACTATAGCCCCCACCCTACCTGCTATTCCTCAAACATCTGAATAGCTAGAGGCCGGCCAGTATGGCTATAATCCCAGAACTTTGGGAGGCTGAGGCATGAGGATCACTGGAGGCCAAGGGACCAGCCTGAGCAATACAGCAAGCAAGACCCTGTCTCTACCCCCCCAAATTAAAAATAAATCAAAATATCAACAAATCAACCAATAAACAGAAGTTATCTGCCACCTGTATCAAGCTAGAGAATTTATGTGCTAATCCAAGAGCCAAGTGGTAACAGAGGCAAACAGAAAGGCCGTCAGGAAACAGCAGTGACCTGCTTAAGCAAAGAAGGAACAAGACCAGACTGGCATGTTGGAAAGGTAACTTTGTTAGCACTGATGGGTTTTCTCATATCCAACCAATAAGAGGTTGCTTTCATCTCTAGAAACTATTCCGCAGATCTGTCTCTCTGTTTTTAAGCCGATACCATGCTGTTTTGATCACTATAGACTCGGAGGATAGCCTGAAGTCTGATAAAGTGATGCCTCCAGATTTCTTCTTCTCCCTTAGAATTGCACTGGCAATTGCAATTCCATATGAAATGTAGAGCTATTTTTCAAGATCTGTAAAGTATAACATTGATATTTTAGTGGGTATTGCATTAAATCTGTAGATTGCTTTGGGTGGTATAGTTTAACAATGTTGATTCTTCCAAGCCATGAGCATGGTATAACATATTTTCTTTCATCTGATTCTCACACCTGCCCTGGGAAATTAGGGACACTGAATGTCACTCTGTATACATGTGGTAACTGAGGCCTGGAGAGAGAACT
>CAUYON010182957.1:0-23128 GCA_963573935.1 Arctocebus calabarensis | reverse complement strand
CCTTGCCCCTTTCCCCATTTCTTGTGCTATAACTGGGTTTTAGCCTTCATATGAAAGCTATAGATTAGCTTCATAGTAGGGCTGAGTACATTGGATACTTTTTCTTCCATTCTTGAGATTCTTAAAAATAAAAAACGATGGGTGGCTCAAGGAGTAGGGTGCCGGCCCCATATACTGGAGGTGGCAGGTTCAAGCCCCAGCCAAAAACTACAATAATAAAAATAAGATGCTGAGGCAGATGGATAGCTTGAGTTCAGGAGTTGGAGGTAAGACTGAGAAGGGTGAGATCCTGTCTCTACTAAAAATAGGAAAAAAGTAGCTGGGCATGATGACCAACTTCTGCAATCCCAGCTACCCAGGAGGCTGAGGCAAGAGGATCGCTTGAGCACAGGAGTTGGAGATTGTTGTGAGCTATGATGTCACCACACTCTAGCTTGGGGCAACAGAGTAAGACTGTCTCAAAAAGTAAATGAATAAAAATTTAAGAAGCACTCATGAGATTATAATCACAAATTTATTTGTAGATTATAAACAAAAACAGTATAGTAACACCTTAGTTGCCTCGAACTCTGGAAGAATTAATATAATTTCTAGGTTAGTTGAGATTTGTTTGCCTTTTAGAAGCATTTTGGATAGAAATTTTATGAAAAACAAGGCTTTACTCTGCTTTTCCTTCTGAATCATAATAGATTTGTTTTGTGTTTTGATGACAACTTAATCTTTATTCTGAATGTCAATCATTGTCCTGTGTTTAAAAAGTGAATGATGTCTTCAGGACATTTTCAGGTATGTGAGACTGCTGAATGATCCCAAAATCCTTTTGAGTTTCAATTCCCTAAATGTGGTATATTTTATTCTGATATATGTACTTTGACACTGAACAGCCTCTCAACCTTAGACAAGCTGTTTTAACTCTCAGCATTTGTATCTTCATTTCCAGAGGGATATAACAGCATCAGCTTGATACTATTGTCAGGAGAATCTAGTGAGAACATGTTCTTAAAGGACTTACCTGGCCATTTCTTAGAAGCCAAGCTATGAATAGGTCCCAAATGAGGGATGTCAGGGTGATTCTTAGTTCTGCACAGTGCCAGAAGTGTGAGAATACCTGATAGTTCCAAATATATAGGCTACGCCAGCTATTAAGTCTCATTTAAGATAATCGTGGCAAAGAAGAGTATGAACAAAGATGTAGCTCTTATGAGAATTGAAAGCAAGCAAGGAGATAAATCAGAAAATGAACCTTTCATTGGAAAAGCCAGGATATTTGAATGTTAGAGTCTTGAACATTGTAATGAGGGTTATTCATCTCAAATGATTGAACAGTTCCTGAGTACTCAAGAGTGTTTAGGAATTAAATTGCTCTCATGGGCTCTTTTAAATATCCTGTAAGCAGTAAATCTCACTCCCATCACTTTGCTTGTGTGCTGCTTATTTCCACATGCAGGTGTAGGAAATCACAAAGCCATAGTGTCCCACAAATGGGCCAATTCAGGTAGCAAAGTCTGTGCACCTGCTACTTGCAAGGCTTAATGCTGGGCGTCAGGGGACACAGAAAACTAAAAGACATAAAATCACATGGTCTACCTGCCCTCCAAAAATGTCATTTGAAGGAGTAAGAAATACTAATAAGATAGCCAACTGTTTACAGGAAGTACCCAATGACTTGCTCAGAATGCTAAGTCTTATCTAACTAGGAAGTCAGGAGAGGCCTTGTAGAAGAGTCCTAAGCAGAGGTTGACAATGAGTAGGGCTAGGAAAAGGACTAGAGGAGCACAGGGAATGTGGAGGAGCAGAATAAAAGGAAAGCCCACGGGCCACCAGGCCACTCGCTGGAGTGAGGCAAGTGTGGACCGCAGGTCTCAGGATGCCTAAGGCTCCGAGCTTTTGGTTTATGTGAGTTCAACTATTGATATTGACCATATTTGAAATTAAACCACAGGAAGTTTTTAAACATGTGTTTGTTATTTCATTAAAATATAATAAACCTATTACATGTTAGCAAAAGTAACAGATTTTTATGAAAATAACCCTATTTTCTAAATCAGACCAAATTTAGCAAAAAGAATGGCATTGTTTTTTGTTTTTACAAATCTCATTAATGTCTGCCTCAATAGGAGATAGCTGGAACCTCCTGTCTGCTCTGTGTTCAGTCTGTTGCCATATGTCGCTATGGTTGAAGTGTAGGAAGACATGGTTGGGAAAGGGAGGAAGGAGTGTTTTAACCGTCTTTCCAGGTAGTTGTGGGCATTTGCTTTGATATTACACCAAGACATAACAAATGGGTGGTTTCTTAAAGGAATCTGCGATGTGGACTCTGAAACCGTTATCAGTGAAAGCTATCTGTACATCTTATTCCATTAAAATCTAGGGGTCCACAGTGGATTTTGAATGGCTCTTTCACCCTTAAATGGTATTAATATTTGGAAAATACTGGCTCACTGAGTTTTGCATATCTCCTAAGACATTTTGCAAATCTTTGACACATTTTAGTATTATTAATAAATCCAGTTTGTTAATTTTTCATCTTCAGTTAGGAAAGTCCCGTTTGTTAATATTTCATCTTCATTCAGAAAGCTGTAAAGTTCACACTGATAGATAAAAGTTTCCCAAACTTCCCTGAATACCTGACAGTCATATAGAGTTTTGAGTTCAGCCTTATCACTTGCCAGCCCTGCACTGGTTCTCTAAACCTGTTTCTTCTGTAAAGATTAAATGGAAGAAAATATGTCAGTATATATAAAGTCTTTAGGATGATATCTGGCCCACGTAAGCATTCAATAAATAATAGTTATTGTTATTATTGCTGTTTCTAAATTACTATTACCAGCAGCATCATAGTCATCATGTGTGATATGCTTTGACTACAGACCAGAAAGGCATGAAATATGCTTGATAGAACACTAAAGTGGTGACTCTTTTTGAATGTTTGCAAAGAACAGTTGTTTTGACAGTCTTTAGGCTGATGCCAGTTGCTTAGTGTTTGTCGGCTGGCCCGAGTGGACTGTTACTATGCCCTCTCTTGTTTCAAGTCTAGGGCAAATAAACAGGCCTCGGGGAGCATCCTTCTCTCTGGTCTTTTTTACCTTGGCCTGTACCTACCTGCTGCTGCACATGTGCCCCGTACCCCTTACTCTCGCCTGGGGCCTCCTTGTCTGCCTCGTGTTCCATCGCCTGACACAGTGCTTGTGATTGTTGGTACTCAGATGGTATTTGTTAGAGGGACTTGACTCTCAACACGGTTTGAAAGAGTTAAAAAGCATAAAAACTTTATCCTATTAAACATCTGATCTGAGCATTGATTGACTAGCTATTTTTTCTTTTCATTTTTTTCAAGAAATGTTTGACATCTGTTCACTCAACCCCATCTCTTTTTTCTTGAATCTCTATTAATTCAAAATAAAAATAGAAGAAGACTTAGAAGTGTTTCACAATAACTTGGATTAAGCTTTTTTGCAATCAATATACCTCGCCTTCTGCTTTTCAGATGTTCCTCCTGCTGATCAAGAGAAGCTTTTTATCCAGAAGTTACGTCAGTGTTGTGTCCTCTTTGACTTTGTTTCCGATCCACTAAGTGACCTAAAGTGGAAGGAAGTAAAACGAGCTGCTTTAAGTGAAATGGTAGAATATATCACCCATAATCGGAATGTGATCACAGAGCCTATTTACCCAGAAGTAGTACATATGGTAAGTGATTACAGTTTTTGTTTGTTTCGTTTTGCTTTCAAGATAGGGTCTTCCTCTCTTGCCCAGGCTGCAATGCAGTGGTGCAGTCATAGCCCACTGCAACTTCAAAGTCCTAGGCTCAAGCAGTCCTCCCATCTTGGCTTCTCAACATACTGGGATTATAGGCATTAGTGATTACAGTTTAATTAACTGTTCCAACCCTGATTTACAAAACAGGTCTCTGATACTCCTAGGACAAGATGAGACATCTGGCCTAACACAATACTACCCAGGATAAATATGCTTCTGTTTCAAAATCTGTACTTGTATCCTGAAGAATGGAAATTTTCTTTGTAATCTATCTTGGATTATAGTGATGGATAATAGTAAGGGAATTGGGCTCAGCACCTGTAGCTCAGTGGCTAGGGCTCCAGCCACATACATCAGAGCTGACAGGTTCAAACCCAGCCTGGGACTGCCAAACAACAATTACAATTCCAACCAAAAAATAGCTGGGCATGCGTCGGGAGCCTGCAGTCCCAGCTTCTTGGGAGGCTAAGGCAAGAGAGAGCCTAAGAGCTTGAGGTTGCTGTGAGCTGTGATAGCACAGCACTCTACAGAGGACAACATAGTGAGACTCTGTCTCAAAAAAAAAAATAGTAAGGGAATTCTCTTTTCCTCTAGGGACCAGTGTAAGTGTTGTTTTTGGTTTTTTTTTAACTTATTTACTATTCATAACTACCGTAGTTAGTAAAACTGTTAGAATTTGTTTTTGTATTTATTATTTCATCCTCTTTACATTTCTTTTTTTAACATAGTTGCCATTAATAGACTAGTGTCCTTAGTTAAGAAGTAAACATTTTATGTGGAACCCCCATCTCCTATGCCTAGGTCAATTTCTTATGAATTTCCTAGGCCTCAATTCCATGAAAGGACTGTATCCATTCATTGATACATTCATTCCCCTTGCCCCTGGTGGAAGGGACTGTATTCATTTGTTTCCTGGCCAAGGAACCCATACACCTATATATACCCTGAGACTAAAGGCCTAAAGGAGGAGATGGGGAAAGACTGGGAGAGAAGTGGAGAGAGCTTCTCTCTCCCCACTAGAATTCTCTCCCTCTACCAGGAGCCTTAATGTTTTCTGTATTCTTTTCTGTGAATAAATTCTGTCTTACAAAAAAAAAAAAAAAAGGTACATGCATATTAATTTGAAAAAAAGGCTAACTTAGTCTTTGTCTTCCCTGAGCTTAATGATTTCTTTCAATCATAATTTTGGGTGTGGAAGATTCAACATCTGAAAGAAATCTCTGCTTACAAAGTAAGGATTACGTTTCCAAACCATCCAGTGGCAAAATGCAAACAGCGCAGTGGAGTCATGGAAGCAGACTCATGACCCAACTTGGGCCCTTTAACACACTGCTGGGACATGGCTGAGACTCCCAGCACAGTGCATGTTAGAAGCACAGAGATGTGCCTGGAGTCTCGCATCTCTTGGGCAGGGAGCCCAAGGACATTCGGTGTGGAAGTGTTTGCATAATTTTCATCTTTTGTTCCAATCATCTTTTCGTGCAATCCTATGAAACTCAATTCTTGTAAAATCTCACTAACATTAGCTTTTAGGCACCTGTCTTTGCTTGATTTCAATGGCAATGATTTTAAAAGATTCATTATTAGCACCTGGCTATTTCTATATTGCCAAGTAAAATGTGTTTGGAAAATCTACAGACAACAAAAACGAATCACTGGCAGAAATGTTGATGTCTTCTCTGTAGTTTTCCAGTGATTTCATTGTATCTTTGCAGAAAGGACCACACAGATCCAAGTTTATTTTTTTAGAACTTGTAGAGCAATTTCCAGGAGATTACAAAGAAAGACCTACCAAAGAAATGATTTCATATTTTCATTCATGTAACAATGATTCACCCATCTGTCTTCCATCCATCCATCTATCATTTCATCTGGACATTTATTCTGTGTGCTAGGAGGAATAAAGAAATAACTACAAAAAGGGTTTAGTTTAGGGCTCTGGAATAAAGAGCCCTAAAGGGAAATAAGCAATTTTGACATACATAACTGTAATGATTAAGGAGCAAGAGTGGGTGATGGCAGGAGAAATGCCAGCCCTTCTGAGATGTGTTTGTCTACTTAAGTCTCAGCACCAACATGAAGAGGAATCCCAGGAGTTCCTAGGCCACCTACCTGAATGACTGTCACTTAATTTTAAATTACATGCATTCTACTTATATAGTATGCACATTTGAAGAAAGGGGCAAACTGTGTAAAATTGTAATACTCAAGTCACTTTTGACTTCTGCAGTCACAAGAGGTGCTCAAACATGACTTGTGTTCATCTTTTTAGATCAATATATATTGAGTATTACAATTTTAATACATTTTTTTCTTTCTTAAACTGTGTATACATTTTTTAGCACCCTCTGTATATGTTTGTAATTTAAACCAATGAACGTTCTCCATTTGGTAGAAATGGAGACAATGTTAGCTTTTAAAAAAAATTCCCTAACATCCAAAAAATGTTATAAGAATTATGGATACTTAGAGTGTTTTTTTTTCTTCACCACCTTCAGCCTAGAAGCTTCAATGTTTTTTAATATTTCCTGGGATATTTTCTGTATCCTTAAAACGTGAAGTTTAGGGATACAGAAAAAACACAGAAAATATCCCAGGAAATATTAAAAAACATGAAGTTTAGAGGCTGAGGCAAGAGAATTGCCTAAGCCCAAGAGCTGGAGGTTGCTGTGAACTGTGACGCCATGGCACTCTACCGAGGGTGATAAAGTGAGGCGCTGTCTCTAAAGAAGCAAACAAACAAAAACAAAAAACCTGAAGTTTAGGCAAGGCCCAGAGTTTCTGGTAGCAACCCAACCATAGCATGCCGGTGTGCCAAATCTCTGAGTCTGACGCCAGGTGGAGAGAAGAAAGGGAAGATCAACTCCGGCCGGCGCTGAGTTCTTCTCACGCTGCTGTGCAGTCAGGACAAACTACTATTTGCTGGATCTCTGGACAGCGTCTCCTCCTCCAAGGCATTATACATGTGTTTGTTATGAAATTTGAATACACCTGTTTTGAGGATTTAAAATAACTTTATGTCTCCTGAAACTCTGGATGAGTGGGTCATGAAAATCCCACCTGGAAGGAGAGTGGGCTCTGAGTGTCCAGCCTGGGGCTCAGTAGAGGGCAAAGGTACCAGGTGGGGCCTCCCTCTGATGGGATGAGTAAGTAGAGAAAAGGCAAATAGGCAGAAACATGGTGGGAGGAAGCCAAATGGGCCGATTTGTCCTCATACCTTTGTCAAGGGATTAGACGGTAAGTGAAAGGGGCTGCGTGAGCTTGGCTGTGCTTTTGGAGTACGTGGCCACTGGGGCTGGATGAGGGCCTAGGTGGGGACCTGGGCTCGACTGTGTGTAGGTAAGACGTTCCCCTGAGCACAGGCAGAAGATAGGTTTTCGTGGGACAGGTCTTGACCTCGGCTCTCCCTCCAGATGTGAAGTGTGTCCTTCCCTGACCCCCACTGCTTGGAAGGGAGAGGAAGGCATGACTGAACGCAGCTCCTCACAAGTTTTCTGGAGATTAACCCAGGCATTCACTAAAGGCGTCACGCCCTGAGTAGGGTGCAGCAGATGCAAAGTGACCGTGAAGCTCCCTCCTGGACAGAGCGCCTCCGAGCTTCAGCACTGGCAGCTCCCTGGCATCTCATGGCGGCAGAGGGACCTGGAAGCTACATGAGTCACTGTGGCTCCCAGTTTGCATTCCATGCGAAGTGGGCATGGCTTGGTGCACAGATCTTCTAAACTTATACGCTAAGAAACCAGGCTTACATTTCATCTATCCTTACACAAAACTGGGCCCCCAGATGTCTTTATAAGTTACCCCATTTCCGAATCATCTGGTGAGCAGCCTCCGTGGGTGTGATCCTCGGTGTCTGCTGCCTTGCCTTCCCCGCTGTCCACTGGGTGAATCTGCAGGTGGTAAACTACATTCACGTCTGTGAGCACGGGAGGTCCAAGTACGACATCCTGGGCACGGGGAGCGTGCCAGTGGGAGGCCCTTCCACTGCTGGTAAGTGTGGGCAGCCCACTCCAGCTTTCTGTGCTTCGGTGTCCCCAGGTGTGACAATGGGGACATAGCCATTACTTTTCTCAGTGGTTCATCAGGTCATCCAGAGAGCCGGTAAAGCACAGATTGCTGGGCTCCACCTCAGAGTTTCTGATTCAGTATGCCTGAGCCTGAGAATGTGCACTTCTAACAAATTCCCAGGACCGCACTCTGAGAACTACTGATCTACCATAGGGTTGTTGCCAGCATTGAAAGAGAAGTCACATAAAGGCTGCATGCAATTAAATAGCTCAATTATTATTAACTATTTAATTATCATTATAGTTGCTGCTATTATGGTTATTAGTGAGGAAAGCATTAGAACTTTACTCGCTTTGATTAACAGGTAATGGAGATTTTCTGACTGTTGTGTTTCCCTGACTCCCACAGCACACAGATCCCCATCTGTTGGACTCATGGCTTTGTGACCCATCCCTGGCTGTGAATCATGAGCTTCAGTTCACCATGAAGTTGTTACTTAACTTCCTGCACGTGTGCATGCTGTCTCTCCAGCAGAACCAGTGCCGCGTGTGAGATTTCTCTGTGTCTCCCATAACTCTTAGCACAATGCCTTGTACATGGCAGCGGCTCAGTCAATCCTAGTCTTTGGAGTTGGAAGGAACTCTAGAGGTCTTCTGCTCCAAACTCCAGCACAGTCTCCGTCCGGTCCCCAACAACCCCAGAAATTCAGCATCAGGAGTCCGGGTGGTGCTCAGGATCCTGCATGTTAACCAGCAGCTCCAGGGCCCCAACTCCAGGGTCCTCTGGCCACCACTGCGGAAATACCAAACTGTCCATAGCGACTCAGCACTGAGGCGTGGGATCAAGTGATGCCGTCAGGTCTCACATATTTAAAAGAATAAATAAAAAAGAAGAGGAGGGAAGGCGAGAGGAGGCCTGGGTGGAGAGATGAGGAGAGGGGAGAGGCTATGACAGGGCAGGACAGCAGTGACAGTGAGTCCTATCTTGTGATTCAGTTTCAGTGAGTGTGTGCAGCTGTGAGTGTGTGTGCAGATGTGAGTGTGCATGCCTGTGAGTGTACAGCTGTGTGCAGCTGTGAGTGTGTAGTTGTGAATGTGCAGCTGTGAGTGTGCATGCCTGTCAGTGAATGTGTGTGCCTGTGAGTGTGCACACCTGTGAGTGTGTGCACCTGTCAGTGAGTGTGTGTGCCTGTGAGTGTGCACACCTGCGAGTGTGCATCTGTGAGTGTGTGCACCTGAGTGTGTGCGCCTGTGAATGAGTGTGTGCAGCTATGAGCGTGCTCACCTGTGAGTGAGTGTGCACACCTGTGAGTGTGTGTCCCTGTGAGTGTGCGCACCTGTGAATGAGTGTGTGCAGCTATGAGTGTGCTCACCTGTGAGTGAGTGTGTGCCCCGTGAGTGTGTGCAGCTGTGAGTGTGCGCACCTGTGAATGAGTGTGTGCAGCTATGAGTGTGCTCACCTGTGAGTGAGTGTGCACACCTGTGAGTGTGTGCCCCTGTGAGTGTGTGCAGCTGTGAGTGAGTGTGTGCCCCTGTGAGTGAGTGTGTGCAGCTGTGAGTGAGTGTGTGCCCCTGTGAGTGTGTGCACCTGTGAGTGAGTGTGTGCCCCTGTGAGTGTGCGCACCTGTGAGTGAGTGTGTGCACTCATGGTGAAACACTTTGAAAGCTGGCCGAGTGTCCCTTCCTGCTGGCCGGCAGGAACGGCGTCTGGGAGGCAGAGCCCTCTGCTGGCGGCTCTCACATCCAGCGTTTGGAGCAGATGATGGAGAGAGCCACAGAGACCTGCTCTCCTCACAGCGAGGAACGGCTCAGTTCCCAGTTCCCACTGCCCTTCCGAAGTTTGTGTCTTGGGCAGGTTGGCTGGGCCTGGGCTGCCTGAAGCTGAAGATGGGGCTGTGGTCAGGGTCAGGGTCGGGAGCTCTGATGTGACCATGGGAGCTGTTGAGGGGTGAGGCAGGGAGGGGGGAAGCCAACGTAGTGAGCCCCAGCTCAGAGGCAGCGGGGAGAGGAGGAGGGAGGCAGGAGCGCGGGGCATTCCGCCCTGCGTGGACCAGTCACTGTGCTTTGCTTTGTTTTAGGCACCCAAGTGTGCAGGCCTCTGCCCTGGGGCACCTCCTGTCCCCTGAGACTGGCCCACGCTGCCCTGAGTCCTTTTCTAACTCAGACTATGCACAGTGAGTTAAGTAGTGACATTGTTCTCAATCTGCTCCCTGCTCTGGTTGACTCTGCAGGTTCCAGGAAGGGACCCCGAACAGGGGTCATTTGTCTGTGGGATGAGCAATCTCTCCAAGCAGAGCCGTTTGTTGGCCCCTCTTCCTTCCTGGCCACCCCCTTCACAGGTTGCCTGCCACACACTTCCTGTCAGTCTGGATCCAGGGAGCATCGTCTCTATGGTTTTCATATGCTAGATACTAGGAAAATAGACGAGCAAGACAGGAACCGTTCCCCTAGAAGAAGCCAGTTGTGTGGCAGCCAGCCGGCTTGTCACCAGTCATTTGATTCAGAATAGCTGCTCAAAGCCAGAAGGCTGCACCAGGCACTCAGGAGGCAGGGCCCCGGCGCTGGGATGTGCAGTCAGTGCCATCGGTGCTGAGGGAGCAAGCTGACTCTGCAGGGGATGCTAGAGGTGGTGACATCCCAGCAGAGATTTGCTGCTAGTCCATAGCCGGGGAGAAGCCACCCAGGCTTTGGGTCATAGCAACTGGAGCTCTGCCTGAGAACTGGGGTCTTCTCTCCCAGAGGGATCCCTGAGGTTCATGCCGGGGTCTGTGATGCTCATTTTAGATTCTCCCTTTCTGCTCCCTTCTCGATTCTAGTCTCTATCCCACAGAGCTGAAGTTGCCAGATAATATCCTTCAGGGAGCTTTTTATAGGTAAAGTTCAGGTGCACAGGATGACTCAAGTTCCGACCAGCGGCACTCCAAATCCCAACACGTCTTTATTCCGAAGACACACTGCATCTTGCTCTCGGCCTTTCTCCAATTCCCTGCATTCATGGTCCCTTTTATGTGCGGTGACTCAATCTCAGTACCAGAACTTGGGAAAAGTGCACTTAGAAAAGTGCACCGAGTCCTTTCAAAAGGACTTAGAAAAAGGCACAGCAAGCTTTACCCGTGTGGGGGAGCTCAGGGCGCCACAGACACTAGAAACTGCATTCAGTGAAACACTGAATTTATGTTGCATCTACTGACTTTCCTATCCGCTCGCCTTCTTCTTCCCCGGGTGTCAGATGGTGTCCGCCAGTTATCAACATGTTGTTCCTATGTTCAGGAATAAAATGAATCCGGCAGCCAGTTCTGGAGAGAAAAAACCAGAATCACAACGTGAAGTGATTTGAGGTTTTCGAGTTCAGGTTTGCATGTTCCAGGGAAAGCTGCCCTCTCCCTGACTGTGTGAGGAAGAGCCAAGGGGGCACTCACTTCCAAGAAAGAATAGGATGCTATTCTTGAGTTTCCTGCTTTTTCATAATACATGAGGCAGTGTGGACGCTTCCTGTATGTTTAAGAAGTGCCTTCGCTTTCTAAGAAGATGTCAGGTGGATTTGGTTTTTTTGTGGTCGTTTCTGTCCATAACTTGCAGTGTCTGAGCGTGGCCACCCACAGCTCTTCCTTGGATTTCTTGTCAGGAATTTGGAAATTTCTAAACCCTCTGAAGTTTGAAGTTTCTGTGACTCCTTTATGATTGCCTTTAGTGACCAGATTCTTCATTTACAGAAGTAAGTGATCAGAAAATTCAGTTATGAGCCTTGATTTCTCACGTTTTATCCATATACCAATCCGTTTTCAAATCCTGCCATTTATTTTCTCTCTCACCGTATTTCTAGGATCAATTCTTCTCTTTCAACAGCCTTACCCTTGTCTAAGCCTTACGTTCCCTATGTTCAGAATACTGAAGGTGTTGGAGTCCCAGAGTCTTCTCTGGCCATTTCCATCCTTGGTCATTCCATGGAGCAGTAGAAGCTGCTTGCTGGGGAGCTGGTGTTTGTATCACGGCTCCTGTTTGCAGACGCCTGTGGTGTTTTCCCTGCAGCATGCTGAGATCTCCCCTCCTTTTCTTCTAATATTTCACTCAGATTCCCTCCTTCATGAACCTCTTATGATCACAGTCTACCTAAATTTGGTTGGGACTATGAAAATTGACATGAAAGTATTCCCTGCGCCTTTTGTCTTCTGTATTCCCCCAGGGCACATGGCGTGTGAGGTGTGTACAGGCCCACGGTTCCTGGGTACTCTCCTCAGATGCTTGGCTACGTGAGCCCACGTCTGATCTGCTTTTGAGAGGAGAATTTGTGATCTGGTCTCCCCCGCAGCATTCTTTTCCAGCCATGAGCATCATCAGTAATGATTAAATATTTCTTTTACAAAATCGTTTTTCTGAGTAGATGATAGATGTGTTTTTGAACTCACAAGTTCAAAAGAGTGTTCAGTGAAAAGGGTTTCTCCAGCCACGTAGTTCTTCTGGGAGCACAACCATCAGTGTTTTTTTGAGTATCCTTCTAAAGACACTAAATTTTTAACGTGCTACCAGATGTCCTCTCCCTTAGGAAATAGTAAACCACCCAAGGGTAAGATTTGAATGTTCTTTCTCTGCCCAACCCTCTATACTTGTAAGGTTCTACCCATATCTCCATAAATACTGTTGACTAATCAATCATTTCACATATTCTGATTTCCTTTGCTGTGGAGCAATAGAAAAGACTTTAAACTAAAAAACACAATGAGAGTAAACAAAAGTGGAATCACTCCCCGTGCTGACTCAGGCCCAAAGGGCAAACGAAAATGTACCCAATACTGTGTCCTCATAACCCAGGCCTGGATGGGAACGGGAGTCTCTTGTGTCTTTCAGGAAATCTCTCGGAGTCATTGGTGGAGGGCTAAGAATGGTAACAGGGAAGTCCCAAGTCTCTGAGAATGTGTAGCTCACACATGCTCACCTGTTTGCTGCCACAGCTGCTGCCGCTGCTGCTGCTGCCAGGAGGGCAAGCTTAGTGGTTTTCTCTCTGCCAATCTTTTTCACGTGGCAATTGATCCTGTTCTCTGGAATGCCCAAGCGGCAAGCCACTATTTCCCACAAGGGACTCAGGTTTGGTCATAGGCCCCCAGAAGGTTACATGCAACACACTTGATAAGCATGAGTTTCTTTCATTGAGAAAGAAACTTCTTATAATGTCCTCCATTGCCCGGAATCAAGATATATTTCTTTATCTATTTGGAAGGAGAGACTAAACAAAATGCTATAAATGTCTGTAAAGTCCCCATTGAGGAAATTAATTGGTACTGCTTTTCAAAAATGTATTAATGAGAAGTTGCATTACAAAATGTAACTCGGATGATCACTCTAGGCTTGTCCTCATCCCTCTCCCTGAGTCCTGAAAAGGGTCCCCTGAGACTCTTCCCTCGTAGGTGTCAGCATTAACACTTTAGAAGTGAGTAGGCAGAAAAGAGTCAGAGGGAGCCATGTCCCATCCAGGGGGAGATAATAAAAATGATCGTGAGTCAGGAGGGCAGGGCCGATCAGAAATCTACACGAAATGAAGATGAACCTGGTCCAGGGCTGACCCAGAGAAGGGGCTGGAGACGGAAGCAGGTGGGGCAAAGGGAAGCTGGACGACCCCCTGCAGCAGGTGGGAGGTAGTGCTGTAGAGTCTGCAGCAGCAGGGGAGGAAGTTCACAGAGAGGCAGCTCCCATTCTTGGCATGTTATCTGCATTTCTGCTCAGTAGAGGATCCATGTTTTACTTGGATACCAATCAGGAAATAATTCCCTCTCCCTTGCTGGGCAGAAGATGACCCACTAGCACAAAATAGAGAAAGCAGAGCAGGAGGGTGGCTGGCCGAGAGGCCACGCGGAGTGGCAGGTGGTGTCTTTTACAGGGAGCGACTGGGGAGCACTTCTGGGGAAGCACTGTGGTGAGCAGATCTCTGTGGATCGTGAGAACAATCTGTGCAGTGCAAGAAAGACCATGAATCCAAAACATGATATCCACAGAGCTGCGTGGGGTAAAAAAGATACCCAAACCAGGAAAATGTAGAATTTGCTCAAGAGGGAAGACAGGACAGTCTTCTGCTATACCTGGCCATAGACTCACCAATGCTTGGATGAGAAATGGATTGAAAATTAATACCACTGATTATAATTTCTAGTTTATTCTTCATAATTGCATTTAAGTTGTGTAAAATTTTAAATGATATTCTAAAGATTCATGAATACATTACTAATTCTTGATGCATTTCTGAGAAAAAAAAATAGTCCCTCCATAGAGTGTTGTCAATAGACATTTGGGCGGCAAGCTCAGGATCCTGTGGCCAGGTTTGCAAACCTGACAAGTAGCTCCTCCTAAAGCTATGCATTAAAAACAAACAGACAAGCAGAAGAAACCCAAACAAAATGCAACCAAAAAGCTGAGTAGGCCCCACTCCCAGGGATTTTGATCTAATTGGTCTGGGAAAGGGAAAGAAGTATTAGCTTTCAAAGAGCTTGCTAGGTGATTATAATTTGCACAAGGAATTAGAACCACTGCCCAGAGAATGGTATTAGCTAAGTCATCTTTGCCTGGAGCACCCCAGGTAAAGACTCAAGGATAAACTCTGCTAGTCCCAGTTTGTGGCCTATATTCCAAGGGACCACACCCAGATAATCCAAGGCAGGTAGGTTGGCAGGAACTGATCCATCACACTCCCATGTGAAAGATTTTTGGGCAACAGGATATACAGTCAGGTTTGAACTAGTACCCCATAGATAGCTTATTCATTGCAAAGGAGGGGAAAGTAAATTTACATGAGATAAACTTGGCAGCATCACTTTCATCAGATGACCAAGTTGAGCATCATCATTAACAGGCCACACCAACATTACGTGTCTTCTGAAGTGATGAACTAAAAAAACCATCCCGTGAGCCTCCTGAGGAAATTGTTTGTCCTAAATCTTATCACATCCAAATTAAGGGACACCCTGCTAAATAACTGTACTCAGTCTTCAGCAACATCTATAGCATCAAAGAAAAACCACCTCAGAAGCTGTAAATTAAAGAGGCAAGTAACACATGACCCTGAATTCGATTCTGGACCAGAAAGAAGGAAAAATAAAAACCAGGACATTACTTAACCAGCTGGGGAAATCTGATCCACATATAAGATACATAGTTTTAGTCAATGTTAAATTTCCCAAGGATGATGATTGTGTTGTGATTATGAAGGAGATTATAGGAATATGGGTATGTGTGTGTATTACGTACACACATATTTAACACATTTTTTCTTATTTTACTATTTAAATTTTACTTTGAAAACTTTAATCATGCAGAAGAATGCTTGTTAATATTTTGCCACATTTTCTTGCATGAACTCTCTCCTCCCTCTCTCCTTTCTTCCACCTTCCTCTTTTTGTCATCATTCATTCTTCTGAATGGTTACAATTTTTCAAAACAAAATATTTAAATAGTGGAACATAAGAAATAAATATGCCAAATATTTCTATTGCTTTTAACAAACATTTAGGAGATAACTGGGAGGATTTTCTACAAGAAGGGAAGGTGAGGGAGAGATGAAGCCTGTCCTTTGGTCTTCTCCCTTCGATGAAGAGCTAGGTGCTAAGGCCATTATTTAAGGTCATAAACACGGAATAAGAAACGTAAGGTAGAAGATACTTAGTTGAGGTTCTGCATGTTGATTCTTAAGTACCTATAGCTCACCAGATGAAATACTTTAGCTTATAAGAGTCAGATTCCCAGGGGGAAGATCACGGCTAGAGACGTGCAGTCTCTAACGATCGGTTTATAGCAAGTAAAGTGATGGGCTATGGGGAGTCATGGGAACTCCATGTGTAAGTCAAGAGTTCCTAGTAGGCATCAGGGACTCAGGGAGACTCCCAGTGTTCACCAATATTTCTTAGCTTCCCCTACAGCTAGGTGGAATCCTGTGCTTGAGCTTGGACCTGTGGGATGGGAGCAGGACAGATGTGCCTTCTTCATGCTTCTTGTCATCCTATTTGTGCAGCTGGGGAGACTCCAAGATGGCAGAGCCACACACAGTAGAAGCCAGACCCCTGAGTCACACTTGGAGAAGAGATGCCTAGGAGAATGTCCAAGACATCAACCTTGACTGAACTAATCCGTGACAAGTTAAAGGTTGTTTGCTGTAGCTGGCAGTGTTACTTATATTGGGCACATGTCCCGCCCTCTTTTTTTTTTTTTCTGAGACAGAGTCTCAATTTGTTTTGTATTTTTGCCAATTTGATAGGTTAAATGTGGCATTTCTTTGTAGCTTTTAATTTAAATGTCTCCTACTAGTAAGATTAAGCAGCTCTTCCTATGTAGAAAAGACATTTATATCTTATTCCTGTGATCTGCTTGCATCTTTTGCCTGTTTTCCCACTGGCTTTTACCTCATGATTTCTTGGGACTCTTTGTATACTTAGGAAATTAGCTTGTTGCCTGTGTTATGGTTGTAAATATTTTTCCCAGTTATTGCTTGTTTTTTGACTGCTTATTAAATTTTTCTTTTTGCAGAAGTGTGCTATTTTCTGTAATCAAATTTGCTAATTATTTCTCTTAAAAGATGTGGAATTTGAGTCATAATTAGAAATGCTATTAAAGAGTTCTCCCGTGATTTCTTCTTTCTCACCATTTTGATTTCTTTTGACTCTTTAATTTTTAATCTTTTTTATCTTGGCTTGGTGTAGCAGGATAGTATGGTAAGGTCAATCTTGATCATTCTTTATTTTTACTATTAACCTATCCCCAAAAGATATGCAATTGCACTGTGTTTCTGTCTTTAGATAAAGGAGCAGAGCGTGTCCATTTTGACCAATGTAATGCAAGTAATTCCTATCAGTATCAGAATACCCTATTCTTTGGGTAATAATGCTATTTCCTTCTCTAGTGGACCTAGAAACAAACCACTGCAGCTCTACCTTGGAACCTGGAAAAATGTGCCTCAAAAGAGACACTGTCCCCATTCAGTGGGGAATGAGCCAGTTTCATGTGGGGCAGGAGAAAACTTCAGGGCAGTGTAGGAGCGGGACAGCTGGAAAACAGGACAGAAACTAAGGGAAACACATTTCAAATGTAAAAATGTGAAAATCCAGCTAAGAGGTAAAAGTTGAAACTTTCCAAGATTCAACTGTCAAGTTTGGAATTTAGAGTTTTTTCCCTTAGGGAAAACCAGAAGCATTTCAGATGTACTTAGGAGAAGTGAGCATGATTAGGCATGTGGTGTAGGTGAAGAGCACACATTTCCAGCCAAAAGTGTCTAGTGGTAAGAGAAAGGCACACTGAAACTTTCTGGAACAAATATACTATCGTCATAGCTGCTGAAAAATGCCACAGGGTGAAGGGGGCTCACAAGTACCATACTTACAACATGCTTTGGAACTTTCTGGAAAGGCTCACTGTTAAATGACCAAAAGAGCGAGTGGATGCTGACATTACCTGATACTCACAATCGTCTTCACACACACTCTTCACCTGCGTCGTGGCCTGCTGGGCATGAGCGCATGTAGCAGCAGCCACAGTACAGTCTGATCTACACAAACACCTGCAGAAAACAAGCCCAGTGACGCGCCAGAAGGGAACAAAAAAGTGTAGCAGCTAGGCCCTTGTCAAGCCACAGCAGGACCCTGGGGCTGTGTGTGGAGCGGACCTGCAGCATAGAGCGTGGGGCTGGCTTTGGATGCAGCTCTGCCACCACTAGCTATGAGGCCTCAGGCAGGTTATTAAAGCTAAGCCTCCAATGTCTTCCTTGTAAAATAGAAATAATCACAACAACTTAATAGGGTTCTTAGCTGCCTTAAGTCTGCTCTGAAACTTAGTGCAAAGAAATAATCTAAAATTGTCAGGAAGACTGAATATGGTCATGTGCATAAAATGTACCTGAAAAATGGTCAGTACCAGGGAATAGTAGCTGCCACTATTACCAATAGGCTGCAAGATTTGTCCTGGGCATCGTCTTCATTCTTCACTGCCATTGTCACCAGGAACATCCTGAGCTGTTGTCACATCGATTGCACCAGGCAATGCCAGGGTCTCAGACCCAACAGTGGAACTGGGGAGGAAAGGAAACCACAAAGGCGAGAGGTGTTTCTCAGGATAATGTGGTCCTCTTCCCTGGGAATATGTAAATCCCAAGAACCCTCCCACGTGGATGTGTGCATTGCCAGGCAGGTCCATGACGGGAAGTGTGGTGAGACCGTGTTCACGCTGTGGGAAGTGGAGAGTGTGGGTTTCACTGGATTCAGAGTCTGTCGGAAAAACGAGATCCTGGGAGGCGCCTGTGGCTCCGTGGGTGGGGCGTCAGCCCCATTTACTGAGGGTAACGGGTTTGAACCTGGCCCTTGCCAACCCACAACAAAAAAATAGCCAGGCATTGCGGCAGGTGCTTGTAGTCCCAGCTACTCGGGAGGCTGAGGTAAGAGAATCGCCTAAGCCCAGGAGTTGGAGGTTGCTGTGAGCTGTGATGCCTCAGCACTCTACCAGGGGTAGTAAAGTGAGACTGTGTCTCTAAAAAAAAAAGAAAGAAAGAAAGAAGAGATCCTTAGGAGAGTATTTTGTCAATTCTCACCTTCCAGAAAAGGTGCACCCTGGAGGTCTCATAAACTGACGCTTGTATGCTGGTGCTTGTAGGAGCTCAGGCTCCTCTGACGATGGACATTCAGGAGAAAGATCGGGGAGAATCAAAGCTCTCTGGCATCTCACGGGCTCAGGGAGTTGTCATCCCTTCACACTGCAATACGATAATGGCCAGCTCTTCAGATACCAGCTCCCTCTTTTGACAGTTTTATCTATTGCCAAGCCTGCAGTTTTCCTTTGTAAAATTTCCTCTTCTCAAGATATATGGTCAGGTTGCTTTTTTGGGAACTATTTCAGTGTATTGAGGGGGTCAGTAATGGATAACTATGCCGTAAGGGCCTGCTAGGTATCATTACAGGCCTCCAGTTCTACCACTATTTACGTACATGGTTTTAGCATGTGCCTGGTGCTGGTTACCACTGCCAAGGCGGCCAGGCCATCACGAAATACAGCCTCCCTGTGGTGCGTTTAAAGCCTGAATGATGCAAGATTGGGGGAGGTCCCATGGGGCCTGGGGATCTACATGCTGTTTAAAACACAAGCCAAATGCAAAGCAAATCGGTAAGGCAGCAGTGTTTATGAGTCAGAAACATCCTCTAAGATACAGCGCACCTTTCCCCACTCTGTGAGGCGGGCCTTGCCAAACTAGTCTGTTCAGCCTAGCCTGCATTTTTCTCCTTCCTCATGGCTAATCTACATGAAGCTAATGAACGGGGAGAGAGATGAAAGTGAGGCGAGGCAGGGCAGGGCCTGGGCCAAGAGTGAAGACTGGAGAAATTCTGCTTTTCTGAGAGAACCTAAATGTTTAATGTGACAGGCCACTTGAGGTAAAGTTTCCCATTACCAGCGAGCAGAAGCCCATGTGCTCTGGTTAATGTCATCTTAAAACTTAGGGAGCTGTACAGGTGGTCTGAGGACCCCTTCAGGCAGGCGGTGCTGACCCAGTGAGTGGCAGGTGGGAAACCGGTCCCAGGGCTGCTGAGAGTAATTCAGGCACGGGCATTTGCTTGTTTGTGTCTCTTAGAGTTTCAGTTTCTGCACTTGCACGATGACAGTGCAAGATCACATCCATGCTTTTCAGCTAAAACAACATTTTGAACTTGTAAGCTAAGAGAAGAGAATTTTCTACTGATCTGGGACTCTATGACTTTGGAGGTCAGATGAAGATAAAGTTTTATCTCCTCCCATTCGGACAAACGGTACGACACATGGCTGAAGATTGTTAAGGGGTGTCAGTTCTTAGATTCGGTGATTTTGTGTAATCAAAGTTACATAGTGAACACTCCTGTCCCTTGAAGATCTCCCTGTGATCCTGGCATGAACACCACATTTCCAAATAACAGGTTCTTTTCTGTCATCTTGGCAGAAACCTACTTGGACCCATAACCAGCCCAGCTATGACAGATCAGTGGGAGAACCAGGCTCTGATGTGGACACTGCTGTCGGGTCTCTCCCTGGTGGTCCTGGATGCACAGCAGTGGGTTAGCCTGGGGTCTCAAGGGTCGCATGCTTAGGACCACTTGTCCTTCTCCTTCCAGCCACAGACTCAGCTGGAAAATCTTTTCCCTCACATTTCCTGAGGCTTCCAGCTGCTTCCTTCTAGTCTATCTTTAGTATTCATTTTTCTGATATTTTTATCAGCATAAAAACGTAACTATAAATGCTATTAATAGCCAGTAAACATATAAAAAAGGTATAACATCACTAATAATTAAAATAATGTTAATCAAAATAACACGATACAATTTTTCTCTAAATTGGCCAGGTGCAATGGCTCATGCCTGTAATCCCAGGACTTGGGAGGCCGAAGTGGGTGGATTGCCTGAGCTCACAGATTCGAGACCAGCCTAAGCCAGAGTGAGACCTCCTCTCTAAAAATAGCCGGGCATTAAGGCGGCGCCTGTAGTCCCAGCTACTTGGGAGGCTGAGGCAAGAGAATCACTTAAGCCCAGGAGTTTGAGGTTGCTGTGAGCTACGACGCCATGGCACTCTACCAAGAGTGACAAAGTGAGACCCTGTCTCAAAAAAAAAATTAATTTTTCTCTAAATTGTCAAGGATTAGAATATATAATACCCATTTTTGGCAAGGATGTGATGAAATGGGTGCATTCATATCCAGTTTTGGAGAGTGTGCATTGAAGCAATCTATCTAAAGGCCACAGTTTTAAGAGCCTAAAACATAGACAGAAACTCCACTTCTAGAAATCTGGTCTGAGGATATAATTGGAAATGGGTGGAGATTTATGTACTCGAGTATTCACTAAAATATTATTTGTTCCCTCAAACGGGGGTTGGTTAAATAAATTATAGCATATCCATTTGAATTAAAGAAACACATATGCACATTTAAAATCCTGTTTTGAAAAATATTTAGTGACATGGAAAAATGTTTATATCATTAAGTGAAAAAAGAAAGATGTAAGATTATATATAGCATATGATCCTCACTTTATAAAGATGTGTTTTATTGGTTTATATACTATATATAATCTAATAACTCTTAAGATTAGAAAGAAATCTATTAAGATTTTAAGGGTATGTTAAATATCATCCAAAACTTAGGGGAAAAGACACAAGGATAACTGCATGTCCTTTAAATGTCATATTGGAATATGGTCTAGGAAACCACTCAGTGGCTACCTTATTCTCTAGGAGAATGTTCCTTTGTTTAACATTATTTACTATTGATTGAGACCTAGATTCTGTGAAGTTACATAATAACACATAGATTTTTTTTTTCCAGTAGAGAACAAAATTATTTCTACCCCATAGAAAAGACAACCTCAAAGGTTATAGTTTTGTTGCCCAACGGATATTAACCAGTTTTGTACCTTAACTAGCAACCTTCTTCATTGTTCTTTGAGTCATCTACATGTGTCGCTCAAATTCACTCTCGGCTCAGTTTTGTCATTCTGCTGGTTCCCTCATTAATGATTTAAGTAAGTCCGTGACATATGCTTACTTAGGATTTGTATGAGAAGAAAGTTTTTAATACAGTATTTTAAAAATACTTTGACAATGGCCATATATGAGTAATAGGTTTATACCAGATTTTTACTTTCTTTTTTATAGTCTTCTGTATTTGATAAATGTCCATTAAAGAACATGTTTTACTTTTATAAGAAAGCACAAAAATGTATACATGTGTGAATACGTAAATCCTCCACCGATTTCTCAGGTCAGTCTTTTCCTAATTCTACGCCTGTAAAGGGCTTCCCTTCCTGAGCACTCTGAAGATGGATTTGCAGTTGCCAGGGCAGACCCTGACTCCCAGGGACACAGGGAAAGGTGATGTGATGCTCCCTGGAATCTGATCTGCCTTGCGGACTAAGCGCAGAGTGTGCATTTTCGCGATCAGCTGAGCAGGTGAGGACAGTGGGAGCTGAGGACACGTGTCTCAATAGGCCATCCCTTCATGGATGGAGACTGGAGTCTCAGGCCCACGGCAGGACAGGGAAGCACAGGAAGGTTTGAGATGGGAGACCCAGAGGAGGGCAGAGGGAACCACAAGGGGAAGAGGGTCCCCAGGGTGGGAAAGAGCCCAGAGCCTGGCCCTGGGTGCCCCTTGCAGACGGGGAAGGGAGCTGGTCCAGCCTCTTCCTTTATTACGATTTTATCTTTCATCTTCCCCACCTAACCTCACCCTCATTTCCAACCCCAAAGCTCTGCCACTCAAAGGACTATGGCTGCTGGCAGTTACCTTAGAAACGCAAGGGAATTTCTGACTGTTTCCTAGCTTCGTTGCTCTCCTTTACCTAGGTTGGTGAATGGGAAGTGCTCCCAGGGAAAACTCCAGACTTTGAGAGCCAGCTGTGTAGATGCCAGCTCCTGAGGAGAGGGAACCACCCGAGCCCGCCGGCACCTGGCACAGAGGCGCTACTGTCTCTGCGCTCCGCCTAGTGGCACAGCACTGAGCCCTCCTTGCTCTGCGTGGAGTGTGCACACGCGGCCTCTAAGAAGACGACAGGAACTGATGGAACGCGTAGTGTCCCTTTTGCTGCACTCTGCCTCCCCCCGCCCCGCCTCCTCCCTCCGCCGCCCAGACGCCGCGTCAGAGTCTACTTCGCTGGAAGGGACCCTAGAAATCCCTGAGGGCGGCGGGGAGGTGTCGGCTGCCCCCTATAGATGGGCTCCTGGAGCCCTGACCATTCAATTTGAGGAATTCTATTCTATGAGAAAAAATTCCGTTTTTAAAGAATGTGCCATTCAATTTTAGGAATTTTATTCTATGAGAAAAAATTTCAAATGTAACCAGTCCTGGGGACTATCAACATTTTAAATGGTTGCTAGTCTGATAAGTGAAAATAGTATTTTGTTGTTTAACTCCCATGTTAAAAATTCTTAGTCTCAGTATAGTTCAGCGGTTTGTATTTATTTTCCCAGTGGGTATAGTTGGCTTGTTTTTATTGTTTTCTTATTGATGCATAAAAGTTTTTCCTATACACATGTTTCTTGTTTGCATATTGTTCTAAAGTTTTTCTCTTTCATTTAGTCAAATTTATCCATTTTTTCCTTATGACTTCTGGGGTTCAGGTTCCTCGGGGTATGAATTTTGAAAAAACTTTGCGCATATTTTTTCTACCAAAGTTTACACCTTTAGATTTTAAGGTTTAAAACTTTAATCTTTAACCAATTTATTTTCATCATTGAAAATAAGGTGGGAGGGCGGCTCCTGTGGCTCAGCGAGTAGGGCGCCGGCCCCATATACTGAAGGTGGCGGGTTCAAGCCCGGCCTCGGCCGAACTGCAAAACAAAAAAATAGCCGGGCGCTGTGGCGGGCGCCTGTAGTCCCAGCTACTAGG
>CAUYON010182952.1:0-13741 GCA_963573935.1 Arctocebus calabarensis | reverse complement strand
AGTATCAATGTCTTTATATAGTGATCAAGAAAATGCCATTAAAGCTATCTGTAACAGTACGATCAAAACATTTCTGAATGTATATGAATCGTGCCCTATGATTGCACCAATATACATAATTATGATTCAATAAAATTATTTAAAAAAAAGGAAAACAAGTACTTTGAACAAGAGAATACATGTCTTTTAGTAACTGACTGGGAAGTTTCCTTGTTATGCAGAGGTTTTCAGACATATCATGAAAAGCTAAGAGTACAGAATCAAGTTATACTGGTTGGAAACATTGCTTCTGTAGACCTTCAAGATAAACATTTCAGTGTCAGACCATAACAGCAGAGTTAGAACCAGAGCTGAAATGTTATAGGAATTGATGAAAAGGTTGAAGGGGAGTGTTGTTGGCACAGTTGAGCCAAAAGATACACCTTTGTAAAGGAGCAAGGCTTCCATAATTGTTTTGAAAAACTATCCTTGGCTACAAGATCAATAAAAAGGGTTATGCGGTCCACGGTTAGACAGGGAATTGCTGGCAGATGCCCTTGAAGAAACATTTGTTTTTAAATTTTCAATGACCTTTGTGCAAGGTTGTGGGGTTTTGAATCTTTCATGATAGTTTTTGTTACCAGACATGTAAGCATGAGAATCCTCTTGTAGTGGCCTTCTGTGGCTCATATCATCAGGGTTTTCTTAATGTTGCTGAGATTTTGATTCTGACAACTCTCATAATACATAAACTTGCCCATATACATGTAAGTAACTTTATGAGCATTTCTTTATAAGAGGTTCTGGAGTCTGGGCATGGAGGCTCAAGCCTGTAATTCTAAGACTCTGGTAAGCCAAAGCAGAAGGATCCCTTGAGCCCAAGAGTTCAAAACCAGCCTGAGCAAGCCTAGAACCTGTCTCCACTAAAAACAGAAAAAAGAAAAAATAGCTAGGCATTGTGGCTGGCATCTGTAGTCCTAGCTTCCCAAGAGGCCTAGGCAGGATGATTGCTTGAACCCAGGAGTTTAAGGTTGCTAGTTTATTGTGAGCTAGGCTGACTTCACAGAATTCACTCTAGGCTGGGAAAAAGAGTGAGACTCTGTCTCAAAGAAAAAAAAAGTTCTAGAAATTATTTTTTGAAAAGCATTCAATCTATAAACCTTTATATTAGAATACAATAAATTCAGAACATATTAATATATATTCTCAACAGAACAGTATGAAAATGTCTATTTACTACTTATTGGAATAATGGGAATTAAAACAAATGTAATAGAAAACAGCCAGCTTCTTATCATTGTTTTCAGTATAACTCTGTTTTGCTTCTTCTTAAAATTCCATCC
Source organism: Arctocebus calabarensis (assembly GCA_963573935.1). Classification (NCBI taxonomy): domain Eukaryota; kingdom Metazoa; phylum Chordata; class Mammalia; order Primates; family Lorisidae; genus Arctocebus; species Arctocebus calabarensis. The sequence goes on along the minus strand of CAUYON010182952.1, from coordinate 12,419 downwards.
TATGACTGTTAAATAATCAATTTTCACAACCCTGTGTTATTCAGGATGTTCTCATATCACTTATGATCTACACTGTGTGGACAGCATCTTTTCAGAGTCTCTGCACTGCTAAAGGACACAGTTTAGAACATAGTTCACATGACTATCTGTCCTGGAACGTGCAGAATGTATCTCCTTTATGCTGAGAAAATTGCCTTGGGAATATTCTAGTATTGTGTTAAAAGAACCCTGTCTGTGTATGAATGTGTGTGCGTGTATGTTAAACTGTGTGTGCTCGCACATGCACTGAAAACTGCATTTCCCTCTTCTTCCTTCTGCCTCTTTGAGGCTTTGTGTTCCATTTCACCTCCCCTCCTAAATTTAGGTGCAGAAGTGAAGAAACAGTGTCATCATGACGGCAGTCCTTACAACTTGATCCGTGTCAACATCCCTCACTTTATCCTGTATACCTACCGTAGTGATTCCCAAACAGGAGCAATTGTGCAACTCTCCTCCAGGAACATGTAGAAATGTCTGTCGGCACTTGGTAGTCAAAACAGGGGTTCCTACTGCAATCTCGTGAGTAGAGGCCAGGGATGCTGGAAAACATCCCATAATGCCTTGGCCAATACCCACAACAAAGAGCTCCCTGGACCAAAATGGCAATAGTGCTGAAGTTGATATAAGTTGCTCCACAACAGGTTCAATATGAGTACACATACTGATGTGCACCGGCTCAGGGTCAAACCCAACTCTGGTGTCCAAAAACCCTGGATTACAATGATCATGCTGCCTCTTACCTGGCATGTACATGTTCTTACCTGGGAAACTGTATTTAACCTCTATGGGGCTTGGTAGAGCACATCTTGAGGGAAGAATGAGTTATCACCAGGAAGAAGGATAGTTAACTTACAGAATATTTGTAAGAAATCAGAGAAAGAGTATGTAAAGTGCCTCCAATTAGCAAGTTTTACCAGCAGCAAGACTTGAAGTAGTAGTTTCCTTTCTAAGCCACTTTCTAGCTTCTGCTTCTGAAATAATTTTCATCCAAATGGCATAGCCCTAAATAGGGTAAGTAATATCCTAAAGAGTTTCTGAAAACAGTACAATGGGAAAGAAAACAAATTCACATAGACCAAAATTGTGTATAAGAGCTGGTGTCTCATCTGTGTTGGAGAGTCAACAGTGACCTTCCTGCTGCTTCTCCTTTCTCAATAGTTAGAACACATATTTGCGGGTAAAATACTCTGAATATTCTAAAAGCCTTACTAGGAGTTTCTTATCATTGTGGCTGAATTCTGCATAAGATTGTGTGTGGCTACGAATTTCTGAACATGTCCCCAACTACTTCTTGCAGGGATTTCTTTCTTTCTTTCTTTTTTTTTTTTTTTTTGAGAGCGTCTCATTATGTTGCCCTTAATAGAGTGCTGTTGCATCACAGCTCACAGCATCCTCAAACTCTTTTTGAGATTAAGAGATCTCTTGCCTTAGCCTCCCAAATAGCCAGGACTACAGGCGCTCCACAATACCCGGCTAATGTCAGTTGTCATTGTTGTTTGGCAGGCCCAGACTGGATTCGAACCTACCATCTCCAGGCTATGGGGCTGGTGCCTTAGCTGGCTGAGCTACAGGCTCCAAGACTCTTGCAGGGATTTCTAAGGGAAATTTTAATGATATATGGTTTTCAGTCAACTCTTGGGAATTGGAACCTAATTCACATCTCCCTATGTAACTGACTTTATAATGAAAATTTTATAATTGTCAAGTGTCTTAGCTCCCTCATGTTCCAAAGGCATTTTCAGTGTTCAAGTCAGAACTGAAGCAGGCAGCTAAGTGGCCTTGATTTGACAGGGATGAAACAGTGAGCGTTATCTCATCTCCAATGGACTAGCAACAGCAGTCTTGGGACAAGCAGAGAAGAGACAGAGAGGTCTCAGTACAAACTGCTGAACAGAACTTTGTAACTTTCTGTACACTGAGGCAATTGTTTTGAGTTTTTCCCAGGAACAGCAGAACCTCTCTGTAGCCCTGAGATAACCACAGCGCCTTTCTCTGCCAGATTGTTGGAGAAAGACAAGATAAGCAATAGAGCACTAAAGATTGTGCTGAAGAGCCACTGAACCTGCTCACAAGGCTAAAAGAATGATTAACCCCTACCTCCTTATAATATGAAAAACTCCACTCTGGGGAAGTATTTGTCCACCACCATTTTTTGTTCATGAGATGTAGGCACTAGCAGGATTCCTCACTATGCTTCCGTGCACTGCACTCCACCCAAAACATGCAATGAGGCTCACTCCATTTATGCAAGCACATTCATTGCAATCCTGAGGATAGAAGCCATTGTCAAATGGGTTAAAGAGTCAGTGGGTGTCGAAGAATGTCCTTAGGAAATAAAGAAAGCCCTTGGTTAATATAAATTTGAAAGGGATGATCAATTTGCAGAGATTATCCTGTTTATGAAATTGAGTAATTGATAAAGAAAATGTTCTTATGACTTTCATTTTATTCTTCTTCTTTTTTTTTGCACTTTTTGGCCAGGACCCGATTTGAACGATTTAAACTCACCATCTCTGGAATATGGGGCCAGTGCCCTACTCCTTTGAGCAAAAGGGGGCCACCCACATAGTTTGTTCTTAAATATTTTGTTTTCCAGATTCAAGAAAATTGTTTCTCATAAAATATATGTAGTTTATAACAATTTGGTAAAGTATACGTTTGTGAATGAAGGTAGAGGTATTTGCTCTTTCTCCCTACTTGATTGCTCCAAAATCCAGAAACTATTTGAGACTATTTTTATTCACATCAGTTGAATAAATCTCTTTCTCTTGGCACGGTGCCTATAGCTCAAGCAACTAAGGCACCAGCCACATACACCAGAGCTTGCGGGTTCAAATCCAGCCTGGGCTTGCCGAACAACAATGATAACTACAGCCAGAAAATAGCCGGGTATTATGGCGGGTGCCTGTAGTCCCAGCTACTTGGGAGGTTGAGGAAAGAGAACTGCTTAAACCCAGGAATATGAGGTTGCTGTGATCTGTGATGCCATGGCACTGTACCCAGGGCAACAGCTTGAGCTTTGTCTCAAAAAAAAAAAAAAAAAAAAAACCTTTCTCTTTATAAGCGAGATACAGTTGAAAACATTGGTTATATTACCAAATGTCATTTCAAATAAACACGAAATCTCGTACATATTGAACAATGTGTAGATGGGTGTGGTGGCTTGTGCCTATAGTTCTAGCTACTTGGGAGGTGGAAGCAGGGGGATCACTTGAGCCCAGGCGTTTGAGGTTGCAATAAACTATGATGATGTCACTGTGCTCTAGCTGAAGCAACACAGCAAGATTCTGTCTCAGAGAAAATTAAAGAATATGCATAAAATGCCTGGCTTCAAGAGTTCACAATTTTATGAAAAGTGAGTAAAAATTATTACTTCCTGGCAGGCTCAAGAACCTTACGACTATAAGTAAAATTTAGAACCTCATTTTGGCTTCCTAGCCTCAAGACGTTTTCAAGTCTGAGATTCCTATGTGATTGATGTAGAGGCAAAATATTACATTTTTAAAATAAAACTGTAATGCTCATGTTATTAGATTATGAACCTGTGCATTATTTTCAATTTCTTGTTAACTATTTGTATTGCTATTGAGATGAAACTAGATGAATTTTAAGAAACAAGCCTCATACCTGACATGGGGGCCACTCAAAATGTTCACTGGATTGGGTAGAATTGTGTCCTCCCGAAATATTTCTCTCTTATTATTATTATTTTTTTAAGAGACAGAGCCTCAAGCTGTAACCCTGGGTAGATTGCTGTGGATCACAGCAACCTCCAACTCCTGGGTTCAAGCGATTCTCCTGCCTCCACCTCCCAAGTAGCTGGGATTACAAATGCCTGCTACAATGCCTGGCTATTTTTTTGGTTACAGCCATCATTGTTGTTTGGCGGGCCCGGGCTGGATTCGAACCCAGCAGCTCAGGTATAGGTGGCTGGCGCCTTAGCATCTTGAGCCACAGGCACCAAGACCAAAATATTTCTCAATTGTTAACTCCCCAAATTTATTAAGAAATAAGGACTATGCACATATAATTAAGCTAAAGATGTCCAGATGCAAATATTCTGTTCTCATCCACTGACTAGTGTCTTTATAATAGAAGGCAGAGGGAAATTAGCCACATACAGGAAAGAAGGCCATGTGAAAACAGAGGCAGAGACTGGAGTTGTGCTGCCGCAAACCAAGTAAAGCAGCAGTCACCAGAAGGAGGAGCTAAGAAATTACTTTCCTGGGAAGCCTTCGGAGGCAGTGTGGCCCTGCCTACACCTGGGTATATTAATTCTGCCCTTGGTTCTGTACTTGCAAATTGTGAGATAATACATTTCTGTTGTTTAATTACATGAAATTTATGATAATTCGTTATGGCAACTTTAGGAAACTAATATACCCAACTAGCAACATACTCCAGATTCTGTTGATTAAATGCATACACATTAGTCAGTATCTTATTTTTTATGTCTACAGTGTTAACAGAGTAGGTACCGTATGTTAAAAGTATTAAAAGGGGCTAACACTTCCTATGTACTATGGACTATGGACTATGGGCTTTTTATGTACTGAGTCATTGGGTGGTCAGAGCACCCGTATGAGTTAGGGCCTCTTGCTAAATCCCAATACTGTACAGTGAGGAAGTCTTATAGGATAGCTTAGATTTGTGGCCAGCATATCATACTTCAGAGCCTTGGAAATTGTCAAAACTTTCTTGTTAAGTCATTAATAGTAATGCCAGCATGTTAATATATTTACACAAAAATTAAGACAAAAAGGGAGATTGTAATCTTGGTAAGAGCACATTCATTGCAATCCTGCAGATAGAAGCCACAGTCAAATGGGTTAAGGAGTCAGTGGGTGTTGAAGAATGTCAATAGGAAATGAAGAAAATCCTTTGGTAATCTGAATTTGAAAGGGATGAGGAGATAGAGAAGTAGAGCAGATGAAAGCCAAAAAATCAGACAGCAAAACACAGCAAGAGCTGATCAGAGAGTGGGTAAGGGGAGGAAAGGGATCTAATCCTGTGCCTGAATGGAGGATGAGGGATCCAAAGAGGGATTTTTGAAAATCATCCAAGGCAAGTTTAAAAGGTAATGTGTAGGCTCGGCGTCTGTGGCTCAGAGGGCTAAGGTGCCATCCATGTAAACCTGAGCTGGCGGGTTCTAATCCAGCCTGGGTCTGCCAACCAACAATGACGGCTGCAACCCAAACAAAAATGGCCGGGCATTGTGGTGGGCACCTGTAGTCCCAGCTATTTGGGAGGCACAGGCAAGAGACTCGCTTGAGCCCAGGAATTGGAGGTTTCTGTGAGCTGTAATGCCATGACACTCTACCCAGCTTGAGGCTCTGTCTCAAAAAAAAAAAAAAAAGGTAATGTGTACATTGGATACTTTTTCTTCCATTCTAGAGATACTTTGCTAAGGAGAACATGTTCCAGCTCCATCCACGTAAATATGAAAAAGGAAAAGTCACCATCTTTCTTTAAGGCTACATAATATTCCATGGTATACATGTACTTTTTAAAGGTCCAAATGAGATCTTTATTAAAAATATTTAAAAATATATTTATTGTGATTATTATTGTTATTATGTAAGCAGAAGGAATGGAAATCATAGGGAGAAATGAATGCAGAGAAAAACAGTGTTTGCTAATTGTGTACTCCAGAGAATCATGGTTCTTACTGTAGTGTATACCTATGCCCACAGGTATGCTGGGCCCTGGTGCCCAGCTTTATACTCCCCTATGAGAGACAAGGTTATGAAGCCACAAGGAAGCTTTAAAAATCTGACCCTGGGGGAGGTTACTATTAATGCTTTTCCCTAATTTGTCCCCTAGAGGGCACTGTTTTCCTTTTAGAACCTGCATCATCTAAAGACCAAATCCCGGTAAAGACAATCACTCCTCTGTAGATTATCTCCAGAAGAAACTTCAGAGATATCTGTACCTTCCTTGAAAACCAGGATAAGAGGCAGGTGGCTTCAGAGATTCTTAGGAGTGTCTTTCAGTCTCAGGCAGGGTAAGTTCTAATGACTGTTATTGAAAGCTACTATCCAATCCAGACCTCTAACCTTCCTTTTACTCCTTACTGTGCCAGTAAGTCTTAAGAACCCGACTATTGCTGTGGTCTTTCACAGGACAGTCCTATATTTTTAGAACATGATTACCTGATTAAAGCGTTGGAATAATGAGACATTACTGTCACAAAAATCAGCTGAAGTTATAATAAAACCAGTGTTGAGTTATTGGGGTGAAAGGGCAATTAAAATTTTTGCAATGCTAACCCAAGGCAGCGTCAGCAGTATGTACCACCTGTGACCTTGACTGACATCTTTTTCACTAGTCTACTTTGCTCTATGGAGTCATGCTGCAGATAAATTTCTGAGCAGTAGCCCCTTGTCTTTTCAGACACATTCAAGGATAAAGCTTAAAAGATTGTGTGAAATGACATAAAATATGAAATGGATATTTGAAGGAATATAACTCATCCAACAGATGCAGATACTGATAATATCTAACATCTGGCCAACACTAAAATTCTGTTAAAACTCAAAGGATTGTGGATTCCTGGAGAGTCACAGAGTAAGTTACTGCTTTTTTCCCATTCAATTCTAATTCCAGACTTTTCTTTTCACTTTACAAGAAATTTTTTTAAGCTGAGCTCCTTGAGCACTGCTAAATCATACTAGTATACTTTTTTATCATTGTATATTTTCAAATTAAGAATAATGTCTATTCACCTTTGTACATCCCTTGAACCAATGGCAGTGATTCAAGTGTTCCTTGAATAAATGGAATCATGATGTAACTTTATTAGTGAGAAGCATCTCAAGCTTAGAGCACCAGAGTAGTCATTCTTTTCATCTTTCATGAGCCTCCTTGCCTTTTCTGATAGCCTATATTTCCTGCTATATCAATGTTCTCCATGACAACCACTCAGCATGGCCATTCTCTGGTGCTTCAGGGTGAGAAAATACAAACTCAGAAAGAAAAGAGAAACAGATGTTTTAGTTAGAGGACACCTCTGATTTCTCCTACCTCTCCCCTTGTAGGCCTTGCCCTTCTGGGAGATTTGTTGCTTGTTACCTTTGAAAGCCTATTTCTCCTATCTTTTTTCCTCAAAGCTTAAGGCAAATTGTATTCTCTATAAATTAGTTTTCCTAACCTGAAATGCATTTATCTGAATCTTCTTTTGACTTATTAAAAGAACCACATAAATTCTCTCACTTTACCCCTAGCACAGTTCTAGATGTACAGGGGCACTCAGAGCAGAAAAAAAAAGAATTACTGATTAACCCTGATCTATATTTCTCAATGTGGCATACAGAACAGTAGTGGACTTCTAAGACAAATAGACCTGGCATCCAAGTTATTGATTTGGATCCTAGGTATGTGAATTGGGACAAGTAATTCCTCTTATCTGGTTCTCAATATTTCTACCTGTAAAATAATAGTAACAAGTTCTTTATTATCGGTAGAAATAAATGAAATCAAAATATTTGAAGTAAAATATATAAAGTACCTACTATCTTGACCAGGCATATTCTTCAATGACACTTTTCATTTCTCCTGTATAATTCCTCTGAAGCAGCTTTCAGTCTACTTTGGGGTGATAATGCTAATATATAAATGTTTAAAATACAAGGGTCACAAGAGAGAGTGTTGACTACTGGCAGTGGGGATCGAGGAGACTTCCATGACAATGGAAACCTTTAGAGGACACTGGCACCTGGGATTCCAAGAGGAGGGTATCAGGAAAATTAAGAGAAGGAATGGCATAAGCAAAAAATACAAATGCAAGACTGGTCCTATTTGACTGAGTTCTTGAGTATGGGGGAAGATATTTGTCTTCAAAATTTGATCAGAAGCAGAATAGAGTAGGCAGTCATTCTTGGGCTAAGACTTAAGGGTTTTATCCTTGAATATGTTTAAAGAGAACCAGTAAAAGCCATGCTTAAGAATATTCATCTGTAGCGTGATTCCTTAGAGATAAGAAGACTAGTGAAAAAGAAGTTAAAATAGTCAAGATGAGAGGTAATGCATATAACTATCACTGAATTAGCATGGCAAAAAATTTTAGTTGCCTTTTCACCCCAACAAGTTGATGCTGGTCTGGTTTTAATTATGGCTGATTTTTGTGACACCTCTTTCCTAAGGCTGACATAATTATGGCAGAAATAGTACTTTTAAATTCGGAATTACTTCCTTCTTCTAGCTTTTTGATGTGGCCTTTGGAGAAGGGATAAGATGTGTGGGGATGGAGTTACTTGCTTGTCTGGAAGCCACTGGACATTCATCAGGTACAAAGAAACTATCAATATCAACCAATGATAGAGAAGGATAAGGGGGAGTTACAGAAAAAGTAGAGGATGTGAAAAGGAATATTTACTGACTTTTGAGTTCTTACCATCCAGTGTGAAACAGACATGCTACTCTTGAACAAACAGAAAAAAGACAGGGCCATAGAGATTGATTCTTTAGCCAATCTCAGGCTAAATATCAATGGTGCAAAAGATGGGGAAAGCATAAGAATTTTGTGGAGAAGGATCCCTGATAATGTCTTTGTATTGTTTTTTTTTTCAGATTAATATGAGAATATATACTATTAAGTCACATAGTTTGCTTTTGTAAGTTTAAAATCTGAGTTGTAGTTATGTCCTTCACCCAGAAACTCAAGAAAAGTACCGTATACACATGCGATGTACCTGTGGGTGAGAATTTACCCAATCCCTTCTCTGCTTACCCCTACTTGAATTTAATTGAGGTTTTACGTGAACATGTAGGTGTTAATATACTTGTTTCAATTTAATACTAAGTACATGTAATGCTTGTTTTTCCATTTTATGATACTTCACTAGGAAAATGTTCTCCAAATCAATCCAGACTTTTATAACAAATATAACATCTCCATCTTTTTTATGTCTGAATACTCTTGGCATTTTTTTAAAAAAATGACTTTTCTGAAGAACAGGAGTAGAAAACAACTAAAAATTAAGATACAAATATTAGAGCTAAAAACAGCAAAACAGAGAGTAAGGGAAGGACTCAGAAATTAATGAAAAACATTTTTTGAACCTCTAGAGAATTAAATGTGTGCGTTGCTTTGTGTATTCTTCATGTCAACTGAGGGTATGTACCAGAAAGTTCACTTAGCAAATATTTCAGATGCATCAAGTATGGATACAGCTTAAGAAATATTTCTAATTGGCTTGTGTAGGATTACAGAATCAACTTAAGTGATTGCTTATGAAAAGGCATGAAACAATACTCAATGGTCAAAATTTCAATTCTAGGAGTTTGTTTATACCCCCTTTTCAATTCACAGATGACTCAGTTGATGAGCAGCAGGAATCAGACCATGGTGACTGAGTTCCTCTTCTCTGTGTTCCCACATCTGCATGAGGGTGGCCTCTTATTCTTTATTCCCTTGCTTCTCATCTATGGATTCATCATAACTGGGAACTTAATGATATTCATTGTCATCCAGGTAGACATAGCCCTGCACACCCCTATGTATTTCTTTATCAGCGTACTCTCCTTCCTGGAGATCTGGTATACTACAACTACCATCCCCAAGATGCTCTCCAGCCTGGTCAGTGAGTGGAAGACCATTTCTCTGGCTGGCTGTCTTATGCAGATGTACTTCTTCCATTCACTCGGAATCACAGAAGGCTGTGTCTTGACAGCAATGGCCGTTGACAGGTACATAGCTATTTGCAATCCTCTTCGTTACCCAACCATCATGACTCCAAAATTTTGTATCTGTCTGACAGCTGGCTCCTGCCTCTGTGGCTTTCTCCTTGTGCTCCCTGAGATTGCATGGATTGCCACCCTGCCTTTCTGTGGCTCCAACCAGATCCATCAGATATTCTGTGACTTCTCCCCTGTGCTGAGCTTGGCCTGCACAGACACATTCCTGGTGGTCATCGTGGATGCTATCCATGCAGTGGAGATCTTGGCCTCCTTCCTGGTCATCGCCCTATCCTACATCCGGATCATCATGGTGATTCTGGGGATGCCCTCGACTGAGGGCCGTCAAAAGGCTTTTTCCACCTGTGCTGCCCACCTTGCTGTGTTCTTGCTATTTTTTGGCAGTGTGGCTGTCATGTATTTGCGATTCTCAGCCACCTACTCAATGTTTTGGGACACAGCAATTGCTGTTGCTTTTGTTATCCTTGCTCCCTTCCTCAACCCCATCATCTACAGCCTGAGAAACAAAGACATGAAAGACGCCATCGGAAGGCTTTTCCACCATGAGAAGAGAGGAGGCAGAGCTGGGAGATAGGTCTATAACCTGGAGATTTCTGTAAATCGTCTTGGAAGTGAAGAATTTCACTATTCTCTTTCCTATTGACATAGTTACTTTTTCTATTATTTCTATAAAGAATGATAAACTGCTGTGTCCAGATCTGGAGTGGTGACTGGATAGCTTATTTTCATCAATGCCCCCCACCATGCTTGTGACAGTTTAAGAAGTACAGGTGGTTCTCCTGCTTCTGGCACAGATTAGCTTCTTTCTCAAACTCTAGCACCTGAGCTCTGTCCCTGCTGCGATCCCATACACTGGTGAGGCTAGAGGAGGCATGACAGACATTCTGCAAATTACCACTGTTAACTTTTGTCCAATTTCCCTTTCCAGCTATTCAGTCCTTTGTCGTTGAACATTCTACATAAATAAATAAATTCTTTCTTGGCACTGGAGAGAAGGTATCTCCACCTGTTAGTGTATTTACTTTCTAAACTTATTTCAGCAACCATGCACTGATCAGTCATATAATGTTTTACAGAGTTTTAGACCCAAAGGAGTTTCAGAAAAATTAATAGCAGTAATAGTCCACTCTATTTATTTAGCACGTTACTTTTTAAAATAATATCACAAGTATGAATACACGTGAAATTTAAAGTACTCTGAAGTAAAGAAATCAAATATCAATAGTTTTTTCATGTTGAAATTAAAACTAAAAAACATTTAATGACTTACCAAAGACAATTTGTGACAGAGCTGGGACTTAACCACAGGCTCTCTATTGCATTCTTTTCCCCAGTAAATGCGCAACTTTATTTATTCTACTTCTTGTATAAGAAACTAAATGACACATCGCCTTTCTCTAAACGTTTACTGAATCCTAACAAGTTCTCAGAGAGTCTTAGTAGTCAGTAGTACTTTCCCCTATGAAATTCCAGGATGTGGCATTAGGGAAAGACTGTTGGACTAGATTTAAGGACCAGATTTACATTGCTTTTTCTGCCCCTCTGAGTTAAGCCATTTTGGACGATCCACTTTTTCTGTGGTCTTCAATTTCCTATTCTGTAACTATGAGGTTGGATTAGGTCAGTAATTCTTCAAACTAATGGATTATCAGTATTTATAATTCAAAAAATCCAAAAGTGAAGCACTGTGATTTATAAGTCTCAAAATCTACCCCCCAAATTCTGATGATTAGTTGTGATTAACCCCATTTCTAGTCCCAGCACTCTTCGACGTTAATAAAAGCTAACATTTTAAAGCAATGTCTGAATCTATGCTAAGGACTTTTCATAAACTGTATTTATTTATCATCATAACAATTTTTTTTCACATTGTAACTGCTACTTTATTTTTTTTCCTCCTTTTTTTGTTTTTTACTGTTTGGAATTAATTGAGAGTACAAAGGATTAGTTTACACTAATTGCATTTATTGGATAAAGTGCCTTTTATAATTGTGTCTCACCTCCAGAGGTGTGCCATATACCATGGCCCCTGATCCCTCTCCCTCCTCACCTCTCTCCACTCCCTCATTGCCCTAACCCCCTCCTTGTATTAGCTCATTTACTGCCTTCATATTAGAATTGAGTACATTGGATTCTTGCTTCTCCATTCTTGAGATGATTTACAAGAAGAACATGTTCCACCTCCATCCAGGTTAATACAAAAGATGTAAAGTCTCCATCTTTTTTAATGGCTGAAGAGTATTCCATGTATATGTATACCACAGCTTGTTAATCCTGGGTTGGTGAGAATTTAGGCTATTTCTACATTTTGGCAATTGTAAATTGAGCTGTGATCAACAGTCTAGTGTAAATGACGTTATGATTTTTATGATAAAAGAATATTTTTTCTTCTGGGTAGATGCGCAGTAATGAAATTGCAGTATCAAATGGGAAATCTAATTTGAGTTCTTTTTTTTAAAATATTTATTTATTTATTTATTTTTATTGAATCATAGCTGTGTAGATTAGTGCAATCATGGGGTACAGTGTGCAGGGTTCACATGCAATCTGAGATATTTTTATCAACCTGATTGACATAACATTCATGAGATTTTCTCATTTACTATATGAAAACATTTTTGATCTGTATTTAGAAGTTTTCTCCTAACCCATCCTCCCTTTATTATTATTCCAGATTCTGACCC
>CAUYON010182951.1:0-28172 GCA_963573935.1 Arctocebus calabarensis | reverse complement strand
CACGCTGTCTCCCTGTGTCCCCAAAGGGAAGTTTCTGGGCAGATCCCGCCTGGCAGAGATGCCTGAAGTCCTCTCTCCCCAGTCTCACTGTGCCCAGCCGCAAGGAAGCTGTTACTTGTCCGCCATCTTGCTCCACCCCCCAGCCCATTGCAGCATTCTTAAAGAAAATAGCCAAATGCCCAGTAACGGGGAATTGGTTACATCAATTATGGTACATGCACAAAGTGCCAGTAAAATATATGCTAAAGTGCTGTAAATTCTTGTATGTCCAAATAAACAATAGCCAATAAAAATATTTTGTATAATTATATTCATTAGTATGGAAAGGTACGCCTATCAGTGGTAGTAACCAACAGAGACAATGGGGACTATCAGAATTATAGAATCAGCAGGAAGCAACTCTGTATAAGAAAGCTGGACCTGGGGCAGCCATGCAAGGGTATACAGCTGCACCGGGCAAAGTGGGGCATAGTCCGATAAAGGAGTTACTGTGAAGCAATGATAGTGCAGAATGGGAAGAAACTCTTCTGTAAGCATGGGATACACCATGATAACTGCCAGAAATACTTATGGTTAAACAGGAAGTTGGTGGAAGCCATGCAGCATCAGTCATTGTGGGACTGAGAATCAGTGAAATCGACATAATGATCGTTAATATGTGTCCATGTGTTCTGTAGAGGGATGAGGCCTTGGAAATCTTAATCATTTTTGCTTTTCCCATAAAGAACAGTTTTCACTACATAAATACAAATGTCATATTTTCACACCTTAGGAAAGCAAGTTGTTTTCGATCACTCTCACCTAATTTAGAAGAGTTCATTTGCTTAAAAGATGATGTAGACGTTAATATTAATAATTCAATTTCTCAAGAAATCACTGTATTTCTGCCATTAAAGCTAGGTATATAGAAAGATGAGCAAAATAAAAAATTCATTCTAAGCAGAGTTCATTTTCAAAATACTAGTAAATGTGGAGTAATTGTGAGTGAACAAGGAACTTCCACTTATCATTTAACAAATTTTTATCATGGTTTTACCATGTTTAAGATCTTGTGCTAGAGTGTTACATTTAAAAACTTGAATGGGGCTTGGCGCCCGTAGCTAAGTGATTGGGCACTGGCCATATGCACTGTAGCTGGTGTAGCCAGTCAGGGCCTGTTAAACAACAATGACAACTGCAACCAAAAAATAGCCAGGCATTGTGGCGGACGCCTGTAGTCCCAACTACTTGGGAGCCTGAGTCAACAGAATCACTTACACCCAAGAGTTTGAGGTTGCTGTGAGCTGTGACACCACAGCACTCTACTGAGGGCAACATAGTGAGACTCTGTCTCAAAAAATAAATAAATAAACAAATAAATAAATACATAAAAATTGAATAAGATTAGGCCCCTAATTTGAGAGACAGACAAGACTCCCCAGTTTTACTTAAACCTTGGCATTATGCATTTTTATTGTATTTTTGCATGTTTACTTCACCCTTAACATTAATGATTTCAAAATTAGAACATCTAATGCAAATGTACAGTAAGCCACCAAAAACCAAATAAATTAATTTGCTAATTGTTCTTCTTTGCCATTGCCGTAAACCTCTGTTAAACCTTCCCCTCTAAATTACATTCTATAATAGATAATCAGTCTTAAGTAATTCTTTCTTTCTTTCTTTCTTTTTTAATTTCAGGTTAATGTGAGGGTACAAGCAACTAAGTTACAATATTTGCATTTATTAGGTAAAATCCCTCTTGTAGTTGTCTCCCACACCCAAAAGGTGTGCCATGTACCCTTACATTGTGCCCATTAACTGGGATCACCCCAATACTCTCCCCTCTTCCCTCTCTCTCCTCCCCCATTCCCCTCCCCCCAACTTGAATTGAATTGAGTTTTTCTCTTAGGTGGCGTGTACTCTAGACTGTCTACTGACTTCATATAAGTATTGAGTACATTGGATATTGGTTTTCCATTCTTTTGATACTTTACTAGGGAGAATGTGTTTCAGCTCCATCCATGTTAATATGAAAGTTGTAAAGTCTGCATCTTTTATGACTGAATAATATTTCATGGTATATACATACCACAGTTTGTTAATCCATTCCTGGTTAATGGGCATTTAGGTTGTTTCCACATCTTGGAAATTGTAAATTGAGCTGCAATAAATAATCTAGTCTTAAGTGATTCTTTAGGCTAAAAGGACAGCTTGGAATTCTTGAGTATGAAGAAATATTACTGAAAAATTTTCCAAATTCATTAGTACTTTGTACATCTTGCCCATTAAAAAAAATCAGTCAATTCAGTTACATTACTAATAGAGCAATGTGTAGGTCACTCCCAAACATCCATTGCTCCATTTACCATCAGTTTAGCCAAATGATTGATGAACTTGTCACAGCTATAGGGGTATGCCTCAATCTGATAAACTCGTCCCATTCTCCAATTATTCCTTCAGGATCCCAAGGCCTGAGTTATTTTCAGATTTACAAGATCATTCTTATTTTGAGAATAGATATGACCCAATTCATACCAATCAGGGAAGTGTGTTGAGGACTTTTTGACACTGTCCTCACTCTGAACTCTTATGCCCATTCAAATCACATAACCTGGGAAGTATATCATCACAAAATAGGTTGCTTAATAGATATAGCCCCTAGAAAAAGAGTGTCTTTGCTGACATTTACCCCGAATATAGCTAAGGAGGATACTGGATGAAGGACCTCCTTCCAGAAGACAGAACGAGGGCCTAATATGAGGAGTAGTCTCCTCAGGGGCACATTGTCAGACTGCCATGGGGCCTTGCCCCTCTGCACAGCACAGAGCTCTTGCTATTCCTGTCCAGCAGGACATGATACACGTGTTAGAACAGTGAGCACCATGTATTGTTGCCCAGTCTCCTATTTGCCAACTTTCTTATCAGGTATCTTGCTCTTTGACTGCTGGTGTTGGGAGGTGATTTATCATTCCAAAAAGCTATAACCAGAACTAATAAACATGACAACACAATGCCCAGATTGCTGAACTTGGTGCTAATGCTACAGTTGGATGCATCTTTGGATTGACTCCTAGGTGAATGCATCTCTTACGGTGGGGTCAGGACCAAGGCACTCATTCCCACCAGCTGCCAGAAGTGAAGTCCACCAATGGTCCCTGGCTAAGTCCCACTCTAGGAATTGTCCTACCTCAAGACTATACCTGTCTTCAGAGGAAGCCTGTGTCCAACCCTGGGTGAAGGGGTGTAGAGTAATTTTTTCTAATTTTACTAGAGACAGACTGGTCTCTACTTGCTCTCTCTAAAACTGGTGTGGAACTCCTGAGCTCAAGAGATCAATCCATTGGCCTTAGCCTCCCAGAATGCTAGGGCTACAGGTGTGAGCTGCTGAGCCTCGTCCAAGTGTAGCTATCTGAAGCAAAAGAAGAGAACTATTTGGAAAATCGGGACAGTCCACAAAATCCAAGGAGAGAGTCACAGGCTGGGCCTCAGGAATAAGCCAAAGCTTATGTAGGAAATTCAAAGGTCTTCTTTCTGCAACTTTCTCCATGCTTCTGCCTTTTTTCTCACTGCCAAAAAGCTTTCCCTGTTCTTTAGTCTATAATGAGGAACATGACTAGCTATAGCTTCTGAATTTTATATGTTATAGCCAATGCAGAGGGAAATTGATTTATTTTTCTCTCCTTACCTCTGTTCTTCTCTCTCTCTCTCTTTTTTTAAAACTCTGGGCCCGATTTTCAAAATTCCTCCAAAAGAGACTTAGCCCAGCTTGGACCATGAAAGGGGGGCACTTGCCTGGCAGAAACCTCACAGACCACCAAGGCTTGTACGAAAGGTCTTTATTGGCAGGGGATGTTGCAGAGTAGCATTAAGGAGGAGGAGGGGAGAGAGAGAGAGAGAGAGGGAAAGAGAGAGAGAGAGAGATACAAAGAGAGATAGATAGATATGGAGGAGAGAGGGGCAGAGAGAGAAAAGAGACAGAGCAAAAGACAAGGGCACCTTGTATAGGTTTGGTTAGGGGAGGTGATGGGATGGTAGAATAGCCAATAAGGAGTTACTGCTCTGGCGAGAAGTGCCGTAGGGGCCAGGCCATAAGTTTGAAATTTTCAGTGGGTTATTGGGATAGGGAGATGAAGTTTTGCAATTATCTAATAGATCAGGTAGCCACTCTTTAACTAATAGAGTGTCTAGTGGGTGGGGGAGGCATGTTGGGTTCAAGGCCACTTCTGGAAAAATGATTATTATTGCTAAACCGAAAGGATAGAGTGGGTAAAGAGAACAATAAAAGGAAAAGAAGTTCCTAGCAACATTCGTATGACAACAATGAAGGGAATATGAGAAAACAAAAGCATTTGTCAAAGTTAGGAGGTTATTTATGAGGCTATTCTTTTAAATTTTGTGTTTTAGAATAGAAAATCTAATGCAGCAGTTAAGAACTGAAACTTTGGCATCACACATTCCAACAGCACCCCTTACACGCCACCTAGCTTTGTGCCATTTATTTAACCTCAAATGGAGGTAATAATACCTGTCCAAAAGTCCAGGATGCAATGAGTTAACCTATGGAATACACTTAGAACCTTATTGGTACATAATCATGGCCTTGTAAGTAGTAGCTGTTATCATTTACAAATCTTCCTTAATTGTCTAAAATACCATGTTAACAACCAATAAAAAGTGGAAAAGAGTGGAAACTTCTGCTGCTTTGTTTGAACCAAGTCATAAATCATTAGCACCATGAGAAATGGTCTTTGCGTGGGCTCCAGGTGAGACAGAGCCAGGTGGAGGTCAGTGGTTCCTGATTTAGAAAGTCTGCAAAGCTGCACTGCCATATTGATTAACTGTGAAGGAATTTTCTCCACAAGGGATTTAACAATAGCAGAACCATTAGCAGCATCTCCTTGAAAGCCAGCTGGCATTGATTTTTCCACTGTACTTCCTGAGGGAGGACTCTCTGGAGCCTGAAAGTGAAGGAAACAATGATTCTTCTTTTACCTCCGTAAATGCTGACTTAGAATCACCTGATGTTTAAAATATTCACTTTGACAGAGAGACAAGTGGGAAAAGGCACACCAGTATGCCATATAAAAAGTTACTATCTCTGAGTTAGGTCTTAAGTGTACCAGAAGCCCTTTAGTTCAGTTTAAAATTTTTTCTGATTTTTTTTTTTTAGAGACAGAGTTTTACTTTGTCGCCCTTGGTAGAGTGCTGTGGTGTCCCAGCTCACAGCAACCTCCAACTCTTGGGCTTAAGGGATTGATTCTCTTGCCTCGGCCTCCTGAGTAGCTGGGACTACAGGCACCCACCATATCATCTGGCTATTTTTGTTGCAGTTGCCACTGCTGTTTTAAAGTTGGCCAGGCTCAGGTTCGATCCCGCCACCCTCGGTATATGGGGCCGGCACCCTACCCACTGAGCCACAGTCACCATCTTTCTGTCTGATTTTTATTCCCAGTTTTATGTTTAGGATTGAACTAGTCCATAGTTAATGTTAATTTTATGTTACTTTAACATAAAAATGTTTCATTTAAAATCTGCTTATCCTTTGTATCACTCTACTCTTACAGATTATTATTAATAATATTCTTTTTCTTTTTTCTTGTTTTGAAATAGAGTCTTGCTCTGTCACCTCAAATAGAGTGCAGTGGTACCATCATAGCTCACTGCAACCTCAAAATCCTATACTTGAGCAATCCTCCTGCTTCAGCGTTCCTGGTAGCTGGGACTGTATGTATACCCCATGACATCGGGCTAATTTTTCCATTTTCAACACAGATGGAGGGTCTTGCTCTTGCTGGTCTCAAACTCCTGACCTCAAGAGATCCTCCTGCCACAGCCTCCCAAAGCGCTAGGATTACAGGCATGAGCTGCAGCACCCAGCCGATTGCTTCCATTTTTGACCAGTTTTTTTGATTTTCATTCATATTTGGCAATAGAGGACAGATGGTTATCTAAAACAAATCTATGAAGGTGGTATTACCATGCTATTTTTTGCATGTTAGTTTATATAATATGGTCAGCAATCATAAACATAAAAATTAAACATCAAGTAAACTTAGAGCTGCTTTCTTTTTCTTTAAATAGAATCATCTTAAATAAACTCATCTGTAAAAAAGTAATCAATAGCTTCTAATTTTATTGGGTGGTATTCATGTGTTTTTGATCACAAAGTTGCTCATTATTACATCATTAGTATTTTAATAATAGCTACCCTAATATATTAGAAGGGAAACCAGTTTTGTAATAAGATCAGTAGATGAAGGAAATAGGCTAATGCTATTTGTTAGAGCTACACATGTAAACTAAAATACAGTTATGGCACCTTAGTATCATGCTGGAGCCAATCACCCAATACCTTTAAGGATTTACGGATGTAAGTTAGTTATCTTCATACAATATTTTATATACTCTTAGATATTGTGCTTTTAATAAACTTCTATTACCAGTAATAATACATCGTATGGTCTGTTGCATTGAAATAGAGAAATGCTATATTTTCCTTTTGATGATCCCAGTTGAAGTCTTAAAATTAATAAGGTTGATTCTGGTCTCCATTGATTCAAGTCTCTTCCTTCCACTTCTGTTAGCAATTATAAAGGGACAGGTAGTGTGACCCCAATCAGTCATCATGCCATCTAACCTGGCCAGGCACCAACTGAGGGACAGTCATGTGTGTCTGGCATGGTGCCTTAAGAGTTGTCACACAGCATGTCACCACCTATCTGACCTAGGGTGCACACCTACTTTTGTTCACGGCCCATAATTTCTAAGTGGACCATGTCTTTCTCCTTTCTCTGTCTTGGTTTTTCTGTTGTTTATACAAACAACCAAAAGACTATTAACTGAGAAGGAAAAGGAACACGAATACCGCACAAAATGTATTTGCACTAATGTTTTCTTATAGGCAATTGTTTGACTTTGACATCTGAGGATAGTATGGTTCAGTGATTTGGAATTTGATATGATATCCAAAATTGACACAACACTTAACACTATGTTTTTTTTAAGAGGAGAAGTTTCTTTTTTAGTCTGATCCCAAAAGTTTCCAAACTAATCCTTCCAAAAGTTTCTACATTAAATCTGTTGTTATTGCCATTTCTAGATCATTAGGATTTAACCGCTACCATAATTTCTGTGTATCTATTTCCCAATAGCCCTGTGTTTCAAATTATGGAGGTATAGCTTGAAAATAAATGATGTTTTAGGCCTGTTTATGTACTTGAGTTTTCCATTTGTAAAGTAAAAATAATACAGTTTATATCTGCTTTATTCGAGGGCAGTGGTTCTCACCCTTCCTAATGCCATGGCCCTTTAATACCGTTCCTGTGGGTCACGACCCACAGGTTGAGAACTGCTGTTCTAGGGTTATCTTTATTACTATCACCATATTTTAAGTTACCTATGTTGTACTTTAAAAAAATCAAATCTGCCTGTTTTCACTACATTTTATACTATTTCTTAAATTTTGGAATTTAGAGTGCTAAACTTTTTTTTTTTTTTTTTTTAAGAGACAGGGCTTCTGCATTTCTCTGTTCCCAGGGCCAGAGTGCAGTGGTGCCATCATAGCTTACTATGACCTGGAACTCCTGGGTTCAAGGGATGCTCCCACCTTAGCCTCCTGAGTAGCTGGGACTACAAACAGGTGCCACCACACCTGGCTGAATTCTACAATTTTTTTGTACAGCTGAGATCTCACTACACTGCCCAGGCTGGTCTCAAACTCCTAGCCTGAAGTATTCCTCCTGCTTGGGCTTCCCAAAGTGCTGGGTGCAAGTGTGAGTCATATCCCCCGGCCATGTGTGCTACATGTGTATGTAAATACATGGTTTAATTTTTATAATACTGACATACACATACACTTACATATATTACATTTAACCTTGTTCATGACCCTTAGAAACAAATCAAAATAGCATTTATTGTTATGTTTATTATTATCTGATAACTTAAAAGAGAATTCCATAATGAGAGCATATTTATACATACTCCTATGTACCAATAAAATGTATTTTCACTTATCGTAGGTGATAATATAATTTATCTGTATTATTTACCTACAATGCTAGCACAGGAAGCAACCACATATTTTGAAATTAGAGCCTGAAGCACTGACATTCTTATGTGATGATAAAAGATGTTATTGCCTTATTTACATAGGCAATAGAAGAATGTCCAATGGATATCTGTTTATATAGTTGTTGGTGTTGTGTATTGAAAATGAAATCACAAAAAACCTTATAATTGTATGCAATCAACTATGGGCTATTATATTGCTTACAATTTGGTTTTAAATTACTATTTTGACTGGGCATGATGGGTCATGCCTGTAATCATAGTACTCTAGGAGGCTGAGGCAGGAGGATCATTTGAGCTCAGGCATTCTGGACTAGCCTGAGCAAGAGTGAGACCCCTGTCTCTACTAAAAATAGAAAAATTAGCCGGGTGTTGTGGTGGGTACCTGTGTTCCCAGCTCTTCCAGAGCTTGAGACAGGTGCGTACCTTGAGCCCAGGACTTTGAGGTTGCTGTGAGCTAGGCTTATAGCCTGGGCAACAAAGTGAGACTCTGTCTCAGAAAAAAAAACCAACCCCCCCCAAAACATAACTATTTAAATAGTTTATCATTATTGATGTTTTTTCCACCTGTGAATTTGCCTCCCCAGATAGATTATCTCTCTTATAAATAGGCCAGTGCTTTCCAAGTACCATGCTTAATAACTTCATTTTTATTTCAAATATGTTGATCTGAAATGTTGAAAGATGCAATGTGAGGGCTTTCACCTCATTGGCAAACAGTTTACTTATCTGCAAAATGAGAGAATGAGGTCAGATGCCCTTATTGAAAAAGAAACAGCCCAAATGTGGAGTTGATTTAAACATTATCCAGTTTTGTTGTACCCAGACAGCTCTGAGGTGATTCACTGAGTTATTCCTAAAGTGAGACGATATGGCTTTGAGAACACCTTGCAATGTGACTACCGAAAGTTGAAAGGAGTTGCAGTGGTCAAAATGTCAAGAGGACAGTCGCTCTGGACATGCTATCTGGGAAACCTAGCAACAAACACCAATGAGATTGGCTAGTAGAAAAACTGAGGTCAATATCCAAGTTTGAAAAACTAATTCTGTTGCAGTCAAGGCAGAAGATCCAGGGCTTGGCTGGTTTACCTGGGAGACTCATAAATCCTTCATTGAGCAGAACTAGATTTATGATGATGTCCTTCTCCCTTTAAGAAGAGAATGGTGCCTTGTTTTATCAACAGATAAATCAGATTGTGAAGGGGTGATACCATTCAATATCACATCTGAAGTAGTGGCTTAAGCCTGTAATCCCAGCACTCTGGGAGGCCAAGGCCGGTGGATTGCCTAACTTCAGAGCAGCCAAAGCAAAAGTAAGACCCCATCTCTACCAAAAATAGAAGAACTAGCCCGGCATTGTAATGGGCGCCTGTAGTCCCAACTACTTGGGACGCTGAGGCAAGAGGATCGCTTGAGCTCTGAAGTTTGAGGTTGCTGTGAGCTATGATGTCACAATACCCAGGTGGCAGAGTAAGACTGTGTCTCAAAAAAATAAATAAATAAAAAGATCACATCTGAGATGTTTGTATTTCTATAGAATACTATGAATCTTTATTTCTCTTAATAGGTTTATACATAAGAATTTTTAAAAATTCTAAGTTCAGAAATATCTATGGTTTGGTGCCAGGGTATTTAAGCAATGCAATGTCATCTAGTAGTGTTGAGGCATAATCATTGTCAGAATACATTAATTCAGATGAATGTGAGTGACTCTCCTGGCATCTGACATTTCTGCTTTTGCCAAAGTAACCTGATTCTTCTGCTGCCCATCAAGTGGAACCACATTTCCCAAAGAATGGTCTGGTGACCTCTACATCAGTACCTAAAAGGAGGCTATTAAAAATGAAACCATTGTATTTCACCTGGCTCACTGACTGCGGCCATTTTAACCAGTGCCTGAAGTGATTCTGATACAAGATAAAGTCTGAGAATCCTAGACACAAACAGAGTGGCTTGTCAAAATTGCAGGGATGACTCTGTCCTTTTTCTACCTAAACTCTTAATCGCTTCCGCAAAGCCACAGAAGCAAGTTGAAAATCATTAACCTGTCAAATACAGTTTTCAAGACCTCAATTCTGCCTAGGTCTCTAGTTTTGCTTTTTTGTTTTTTTTTCTCACCATCCCTTGTATGGTTAAAATTCTGTCAACAAGGAACTGTTTGCAGAGCTTGCTGCTTCTTGCTTCCTTATCTGTGCTCACCAGGTCCTCTCTATCTGGAATACTATCTCTCCTCCTTCCTTCCTTCCTTCCCTCCTTCCATGTTGCTTTCTTTCTTTCCAGGCCCCTCCATCTGGGGTGCTATTTCTTTCTCCCTCCTCTTCATTACATCCTGGATGAAGTTAACACAACTGTTCTTTTCTGTGTAGATCTCTATCATTGGTTTTACCATATTGAATTATAAACATGACCGCCATTTTTCTGTTCATATTACCTACTAGGTCATGAAAGCCTTGAAGACAGGCTAGATGTGTCAGTTGGTTTGGTTCTAGGCAACAGAACTCTGAATAAATTAAGCAAGAAGAAGGATGTATTGGTAAGATGCTGCCTAGCTAGAAGATAAAAAGGAAGTGTATCCACTATGCTTAGGAAAGATGGACACCAGGGAAGCAGCAGATCTTAGCAATAGGAACTCCTACCATGCCAGGAGAAGACTGTGAAGGATAAAAAGCAGACACTGTCAGTGGCAGCCCAGTGAAGTCTGAAGTCATGTATGTCACTGCAACATACATGTACCTGTACACATGTACATATGTGCACGTGTACATTTAACATTGTGTGTGTGAAAAATTGGTCCAAGTAACCCATCAGAATAGTGTCTTAAGTACGGGGATGATGAAAAGACAGTTGCTCTGAAGGAATGGTGTCTGTTGCTATTACAGAGGATGGTGAAGAGATGCTCAGCAGCCGAAAACTAGAGCCGTTCACTCCGCTGGCCTTGTGCCTGATCATGCCCCCCGTGTCTAGTGAGGTGCTTCACACTAAGTAGGCTCTTATTGAATGTTTGCAGAACAAATGAAGTCAGAGCAACCTCTAGGTTAAAAACTATCTGTGTACCTCTCAGAACCTTTTAACCTCTAGGTTAAAAACTATCTGTGTACCTCTAAGAACTATCTGCATTTTTTCAGATAAAGAAACTAAGACCAGAGGTGAAACTTGTCCAGGTCACTCAGCAAGAGAAAGAGCCGTGGCCTTGAGTGTGTGTAGGCAATGAGAAATATGTAATACTTTTTCTCCATATGAAGTACATATATCTTGGGCTGCGCCTGTGGCTCAAAGGAGTAGGGTGCCGGCCCCATATGCCGGAGGTGGCGGGTTCAAGCCCAGCTCCGGCCAAAAACTGCAAATAAATAAATAAATAAATAAATAGCCAGGCACTGTGGTGGGCGCCTGTAGTCCCAGCTACTCAGGAGGCTGAGGCAAGAGAATTGCCCAAGCCCAGGAGTTGGAGGTTGTTGTGAGCTGTGATGCTACAGCACTCTATGGAGGACAATAAAGTAAGACTCTGTTTCTAAAAATAAATAAATAAATATATATATCTTGTCTTGATTTTTGTATTCTTTACTAATATCTCTTTTTAGTTAACAATGTCTTAGAACTATCTCCATGCTTGTCTAAATAGAAGAGTGTCAATATTGCATAGTAGTTAAATTCATTGATATTAAGTGCCAAGATATATATATATATATTTTGAGACAGAGTCTCCCTCTATTGCCCTGGGTAGAGTGCCATGATGTCATCCTCAAAGTTTTAGACTGAATCAATCCTCCTTCCTCAGCCTCCCAAGTAGCTGGAACTACAGGCATCTGCCACTACACCCAGCTAGTTTTTCTATTTTTAATATAGACAGAGTCTTGCTCTTGCTCAGACTGGTCTTAAACACCTGAGCTCAACCAATCCAACCTACATTGGCTTCCCAGAGTGCTAGGAGTATAGTCATGAGCCACTGCACCTGGCCTGCTTGAAGTACTTTTAGTTGAATTTCTATTCCCTGCTGGATAAGGTATCTTAACCGATTACAGTTATTGAAAGAGTAAGATCATGCAGGACTTTGTAGATGATGTTAAAGATTTGGAATTTAATCCTAAGGATTATGGAGAGTCACTAAAGGGTTTTGTGCATTAGGATTACACAAGATGTTTGCTTTTCAAAAGATTACTTAAGTTGTAAAGTAGATAATTGATTAGAGAGTGGCAATAGTGGATGCAGATAGTGTAGTTAGGAAGTATTGTGGTAGATCATCCAAAAGGATGCAATGATTTAAAGAAGTGGTGGCCATGGCAATAGGTAAAAAAAAAAAAAGAGTTGATTCAAGAGCTACTGAGAAGTATATGGAGACAGATTTGTGATTGTGATTCATTCAATGTGAATGAGGAAGAGGAAGAAATCAAAGATGACTTCCAGGTGTCCGGATGGAACTATGAAGTGGTTTATTGTGTCTTTTGCCAACAGAGTGATAAACCGCTGAAGGAGGAAAGGTGGGTGGTTATTATAATGAGTTCATTATTGGACACTTTGGGATGAGGAGACAATCTGTCAGGTGGTCATGTCAAGTAAACAGTCAGGCATTTGAATGGCCTAGGGTGGAGAAAAAAATGGAAAGTGACAAAATCTATGTGATTTTTGAGATTCGTAGGGAGTGAGAAAGGGGAGTGTCGGTACATGGATTGAAAGTATAAGCTTGCAAGAGGTGGGGCTCCCCATAGGTGCAGGACAGCCCTGAGTAACCTCCACCGTGGCTATTTACTGAGAGGATACACAACAGGTGGGGGAGTATCCAGTGATCACATACAAGGGCTATAGGCTTATTGATCACTACGTGCTCTTTCCCCATGGGCTCGACTCTCACTCTGATGTACCACAAACGTTCAAGGTCCAACACCTGCTTACTAACGAGCAACCAATCTTATCTCTTTATAGCTTGAGGCTTTAAGGCTTGTCCCCACGCTGCAAAACATCTCTAGTCCATCCAGGAGACTGTCCTGCTCTCAGTGTTTCCCTCAAGAACCAGTTGGCTGTTCATATAAGCATGGTGCTCAGTCTCCTACAGGGGAGAGAAGGGAAAAGGTGCTAAGACAGAACCCCAGGATTTTCTAGTTTATTGTGGGGGAGAAGGAGACATCCACAAAGGAGACATCTGGCTGTGAAAGAACAGCCAGAAAGAAAGAAGGAAATCCAGAGTGTTTCCAGAAGGAGCGAGTAATGGATACTGACCAATATAGTTGAGAAATCAAGAAAAGGAATGCAAAGAATCTATTGTAATTAGCCACGTGAAGATCACCAGTGATGCTGATGATGAAGCAGGTTTTGGACAGAAGGAAGTGGAACTTTCAGTTCAGAGCCCAGACTGACCCAGATAAGGGCTGGATAATCAATAAACGGAGACACAAAGGTATAGAACCAGAACAAGAGATTTGGCCTTGAAGAGTATATAGGGCAGGAGCTGAGGCACAAGATAGAGGGTAGAGGGAGGGTGTTTTGTTTTTCTTATAAAAATATGAATGACTATCTTTCCATCTTTCACCTTCCCACCACCCCTAAGATCCTCCCCCCACACATCTCTCAGTTCTTTGCTCCCACCCCACTCACTGCTCACAGTACTCCCCCAGCTTTTCCTGAAGTCTCTGAATAGCTGACTTCTTCATTATTTATGGGTCTGCTCAATTGTCACTTTATATAAAAAGTCTCCTCTGACCTTATCCATTCCCGGTCCTCACTCCCTGTTTTACCTTCTTTGTGGTTCTTATCATCTGCAATGATCTTGTTCATTTATTTATTTTTTGATTAACTATAGTAGATTTTAATTAAAGGCTGGGGGAAACTGGATGGAGTTTACCAGATGTAAGAATATATGTGTATTTTATGCTTTATTATATTCCATGTATTTTTACATAAATGTATTCTGTATTTGTGTATGTATATATTGCATGTGTGTATTACGTATTATTTCTTAAACCTCCATGTGAATCTACAATTATCTCAAAATAAAGTTCTTTTTTTTTAAAAAAACCGTAAGTTCTTTGAGAACTGGGATTTTTGTTCTCTTGTTAAGAACGTGTCCTCTTCACCAGAACAAAGTGTGGCAGGCAGTGGGCGCTAAATAAGTCTTCAATAAATGCATGAGTTAATGAATGATATACTTGGCGATGTTTTGAGGGCAGAGTGGGGACGGTATTGACAGCAGAAGAGATCCTAAATCACCAGAGAAATGGGATTTAGAATGAAAATCCTTGTCTTAGGCTCGGCGCCTGTGGCTCAACAGGCTAAGGCACCAGCCACGTACACCTGAGCTTGTGGGTTCGAATCCAGCCCCCGCCCGGGCCCGCCAAACAACAATGACGGCTGCAACCAAAAAATGGCTGGGTGTTGTGGTGGGCGCCTGAAGTCCCAGCTACTTGGGAGGCGGAGGCAGGAGACTCGCTTGAGCCCAGGAATTGGAGGTTGCTGTGAGCTATGATGCCACAGCTCTACCCAGGGCGACAGCTTGAGGCTCTGTCTCAAAAAAAAAAAAAAAAGAAAAAGAAAAGAAAGAAAATCCCTGTCCTAGAGGAAGGACTCAATCCAAATCTCTGTAAGTCTTTCTACTACCCCACTCTACCCAGCCTTTAACTAGATGCCCAAACTAGTGATTAGCAGTCTTAGGAGACGCTCAGTCTCACGGCATCTTTACAGCTTATGATTACACCTGATTGGGCCATCACCTTACAAGTGAGTGTTCTCGGATTTCTATTAAGCACAAGACCAGCACTTCCCTAACTTTCGAGGGTGAGGAAGAAGGCTGTGTGCGCTAGCTTGGATGGTTCAGAGCCGCCCCAGGTCCTCTCCTCTGCAGCTGAGGTTTCGGGTTTCAATCCTCTCTGGACCGAGAGACGTTGCAGCGAGCACCGCGCGGCTGGCGCCTCCGCCTCCGCCTCCACCGCGGCTGCTGCAAGAGATAATTTCAGACCTGCGGCCTCGCACTTGCCCTGCGCCAGCCGGAGGTCGGAGGCTGCTTCTGGGCTGGCTGGCTGAGCGCGCTGGGAGGCGCGATCACAGCTGGGCCGGGACTTCCTTCCTCCACCGCAGGACAACAAAACGAACCCGCAGCAGGCACTGAGCTATTGGCCGCTGTTTGTGCGAGGGGCACCGCGATGGGCTCCGTGCTGAGCAGCGACAGTGGCAAATCGGCGCCCGCCTCTGCCACCCCGCGGGCCCTGGAGCGCAGGAGGGACCCCGAGCTGCCTGTCACGTCTTTCGACTGCTCAGTGTGCCTGGAGGTGTTGCACCAGCCTGTCCGGACCCGCTGTGGCCACGTGTAAGTGCCGGGGAGCTCAGTTTGCGCGCCCACTACTTGGGGAGGGGAGGTTGGTGGGGAAGCCTATTTCTTGGGGGCCGGGGAGTGTACAGAAGCCAGCGCCTTAGGAAACCGCAGCAGGAACAAACCCGGATCTGTGCTGGAGGTGGGGAAAATACCAGTCGGAAAGCGACACAGGATTTTAGAAGGAAAAAACAAACAAGCAGGCCTGGCATCCCGCTAATGCTCGTCCTCCTGAAGCCCCGGTGCGGAGCTCTGGGGTTGGGACCCAGGCACAGGTCCCGCCCAGAGCCACGGCTTGCCAGCTAGGACAGGTACTTGGCTGGAGGATCAGCAGCCTCCCTAGCACAGAAAGGAAACGAGCAACCGGCTGCAAAGTAGTGGGCTCCCGCTAAACACTGTTATCCGGCTGCACTCGGTTGAACGCGCCCTGCCTCCCTCTGCCCCGGAAACCGGGTTGGTTTTGTTTTGCTGGGGCTGTGCACGTGTTCCAGAACGCCCACAGAGGCTCCTCTCTCGAGCAGAGTGATCTGTGCTAACAGTCTTTCCACTCCCTTCCCCAGACACCCCTTCTCAACACAGACACCCAGACCGCTCAAAGATCAAGTCAAACCAGGGCGTTAGAGAGACTTTCCGGAGTAGTAGAATTTAACAACTTGTTAGAGTTTCACAACCTAGGATGGAGCCTGGGGCTTGAACGTTAGCCCTAAACCAGTGAATGGGGCCCCTTAAAACCCAGCCACAAAGTGACAGAAGGTTGCCTACCGCCTGCTTTACGCCCCGCCTCCCCCAAACAGTAGAAAGAATAGATTAAACTAACTTGAAAACGCACTGTTTAACTAAAACCCTCTGATGTGTGCACAGTCGTGTTAGGAGTTTAATAACAGTCCTCATAGGATATGGGCACGTCCTCAATGTGTGCTTGGTAACTGATAGCGGAAGTTGGATCTGTGAATTTGTGTCCTCCTTTTTCCTAGCCCCTCCCCCAGGTGTGTGTGTGTGTGTGTGTGTGTGTGTGTGTGTGTGTTTCTGCCTGGGTGTCTGCAGGTCCCCGCAGAGCTCAGGAGCAGAAGCCCTCATGTCTTCTGTGGACAGTTGATTCACTGTAGCATGGTGAAGTACCAGAGCAATACTGAGTGGCTTTATGAGTTTGGGGGCTTACCAGGAGAAAAGAAATCCCTCGCTGTAAGGACAAGTGCACAAAATGTTTTTAAAAGGATTTAGATGGTCCTTTGCACCTACAGCCTAGTATCTAAAAAGCCCTTTCCACCACTGCTCATCCCGGAGCCTAAGTGAAAAACATGCAACCCACACCAGGTTTAAAGAGTGCTCTAGGCATTATTCTGTGGCTGTATTTTCAGGGCCTGTTGCTTCAGCTTTGCACTTTAAACTCAAAGCGTAAATTTACCCACTCTTCTGATTACTGATGTTGTTTCTCAGCTGCCCGGTTGTAGCTCATTGACATAATATCCCAACGCAGATCTGGAAGCCAAGATCCTCTTGTGTAACATCACAAAATATACGCACAGATTCAAGCCAATAATAACCTAAATGTAACTACATTTGATTTATTGGCGTGAGAACTTAAAAGTGTGTCAAAGTTGAACAGGGGATGTCCTGAAGATTTTTTTGTGTGTGTGGAACTGGAATGGATAGTTTTGCTGTTTAATTCTCTGACTGGAGAGTGTTTTCCTGGTTTGGATTTTGAACACTCCAACTTATTGTTTACAATGTTTTTGCTTCTACTAAAGGATAATAGACATTTGTGAAATGTTAAAATTTTTGTTTAATCTTTTCCTTTGTTAAAATGAATAGGAAACTGGCAACTGGAAAAATTGTCATAAAATAGCATAACAAGGGCTGGACGAATTGCCTTCCCGGCTTTACTGTTTTTTGTTTTGAAAAATCTATGTCTATTGTTCTGGCTGTGGGCAGAATTTCCATATTCCTCCTTTTGGCAAACGTACTTGGGCCCCTTCCATTTTGTGTTAACCAGAGTCCCTTATGCGCCGAAGATTGTGAGTGTTGTTAACACCATTTGTACATTCTAAATGAACTGCTCTTTTCCATTGAAATTAAGTTGGAAAATGCAGAAATGCAAATGAAATTTCTCTATTTTAGTATCCCATATTGAAATAAGATTTCCAAACTTGTTGAATTAGGTGGTTTATGCTGATTTAGGTTTGTAAACCTATGTCAAGTCAAGCAAGTTTAATAATGGCAACAATACCTCAAATAAATACATTGAGCACTTTATAAATTATATTGTGATGTCCCAGAAGCTGTGGGCCTTATACAGACAGCTAAATTTGAAATTCAGTTCTGCCACTAGCCAGCTGTGTGACTTTAGGGAAATTTGAGTTTTTTCCCCTGGAGGGTTCTATAATTTGATTCTATAAAATAAACCGATAACAGGGGAGAAAGGCAAACAAATTTATTAAGGTGTATTTGGGGATAGGAGTCGTACAAAATATGAAAACAAAGCAAGGACTAGATTCTTGATGCTTTGCCATTTTGAGGTTACAGAAAAAACTGGGCCTTGGAACATAGCAGGACAAGATTTGGGAGGGAGAGAGAAAGAAAGGGGCAGAGGTAGTCTTGTTATACCTGTGAAAACTCTCTGGTACCAGAAATAGCAGGGAATAGCCTGTGGTAAGTTTCTCTGTCAGAACTCCAAAAGCTGTCAAACTTACAGTTAAGTCCCTCCCCCTCAACTGCTCCACCCACACCAGTGGGGCCTCCGAGGAAGTCTGGGAGTTTATTTCACCAGGGCGGATCACCAATGTAGATTTTCTCTATGCATGCAAATCTTCTCCACAAAAGGCAGCTTTTCAGCGTTATTCCATTCTCCAAGAATACCAAAGAAACACCTCAAAGTAGTATTTTTTTACATTTATATATTTATATTTATATAATTATTATACTTTAATTTCTAATTTATATTTATAATTTGTAACAGTTATAACTTATAATTTATAGACAAATACATTTATAAAATGTATATTTTATATTTACATATTTATATTTAAAAATATATTTTTATTTCCTTTAGTCCCCTATTTGAAACTTTATTTTCAGAAAGTTTCACATATTAAAGTAGGATTGGTAGCTATGGAGAGATTTGGGTTAGAAACTTCAAGGTAAAAAGTAGAGAAGGGGGGAGAAACCATAGAATGGAATAAGCAGGAAAATAACCAAATTTGAGTATCCTGTTTCATATCTTTTTTAATCGGTGCCTTAGTCCTAAGTCAGTTAAACAGTTGTGTCCCATTCCAAGCAATGACATTGTGGATAGGCTGTCAAAGCTGTGCCTCTGTATCTGATGCAGAACAGATAGTGGATAAGATGCATTTCTATGGAAACAGATGGAAGGTTAACGTCTGGAGAAGTTTATGAAATAGTTTTTCTGAAGCATCTTCAGTTGGAACAGACAGACAATAGCAATCTGACTGGCTTTCCTGATTGAATCAGGTGTTTCAGTAAACTTTCCAAGTTTATCAGCTGGAATGAACGCTGTTTAAGTTGCTGTAGAGGTTTCTTTAGAAGCTTATTTTCTTAACTTTTAAAAAATTTTTAAATTTTAGAATATTGGCGGTACACATGTTTTGTTTGTATACTTTGTTTTTGTACAGATTGAATCAAAGTTATTAAGTATGCCGTTCACCCAGACAGTGTGCACTGTACCCAATAGGTGTGAATTTACCCATTCTCCCCCACTCTTCCCTCAGCTTGATTTTCAGTCAGATTTTCTTCCATAAATTAGTTACAATTTGATATTGAATACATGTGTTTGCTTCTCAATTTTCATGATGTTTTACTTAATAGGATGGTTTGCAGTCCACCTTTTTGTCACAAAAGATACTTGTTAGAAATTATGTCAAGTTGTCTAGCTTTCGTTTGTAGGGCCTTAAGAAAAGCACAGTTTTAATTTCTAATGATTTTAAGTCAGATGGGTTGGAAAACAACTATTAACATTAGTGTGTAGAGTCACAGCCAGAATTTGGAGGGAGCTAAAAATTCAGGATTTGGTACAAATAATAAAACATTCAAAAATAATAGGGCTAGAATCTAAAAACAGTTTTTTTCCTTTTTGAAACATAAATTTTCGTTCAATTGGACACAACCTTTAAATAGCTTCTACACTAAACTATTTTTTTCTCTAACCAAAATCACATCTTCATGCCTTTCTTACAATTTTTCTCACCAAAAAAAAAAAAAAAACTTGCTTTTTTTGAGGTATACTACTTGATTCCAGAATTGTTTCCTGCTTTCTTTTTTTGTTACATTTTTAATTATTATGGGAACATAACAGTTGTATATATTTATAGAGTACATGTGATATAGTTTTAAAAATTTTTTATTTTTAATCACTTATTTCTAATATTATAACTACATATATTAATTATAATTTAAAATCTTAGTAACCTTAATTTCTAGTGAAAAACCTAGAAAGTAATTTTTGAACTATTCTATACCAAAACATTTTATGCACACATATTTTAAAATTTCTAGAAACATAGGCAAATTTTTTTTTTAATTTTTTGAGAAGAGTCACATTCTGTCACCCTGGGTAGAGTGCCATAGCATTATAGCTCACAGTAATCTCAAAATCTTGGGCTCTAGCAATCCTCCTGCCTCAGCCTCTGAAGTAGTTGGGATTAAAGGCAACTGCCATGATGCCCAGCTAGTTTTTCTATTTTTTTTTTTTTTTTTTTAGTAGAGACAGGATCTGCCTCTTGCTGAGGCTGGTCTCAAACTCCTGAGCTCAAGCCATCCACGCGCCACAGCCTCCCAGAGTGCTGGGATTGCAGGTGTGAACCATTGTGCCCCACCAACATAGGCATTTTTATAGAACAATTTTTAATGTGGAAGAGGACATACAGTATAACCTCCATAATTAACCACCCCCCTACATTGACTACTACCTTAAGCTGACCGAATTATCAGAGACTGGACACGCACCACATATATGTGTCAATACAGTAGATCTAGTTCCTTATGTTTACTGCCTCTGTATGTTGACCAGCTTGTTACAGTTCCTTGAGTGATCAACTTACAGAGGTTCTACTGTATATACTAACAAACCAAAATATCTTTTGTTTCTCTGAAACAAGAAGCCAAAATTATATAAGCTTAAACCTATATGTAGTAATAAATGTTTTAGGGTTATATCTTATTTGCAAATGACTTAGATATTCAATGAATATATGTGATTTAATTTAACTGAGCAAAATTCTAAGGTTGTAGTTACCAAAGGAATTTGGAAAACTTTAAGTAAACACAGTATAAAACATGATAATTATTGCAAAGTTCATTTATGAACTTTTATTACATTTATACTTTCCTAATCTACTATTTTTAACAATTATTTTTTAATTGCTCATGGAAAACAATTGTTATTTATTTATTTATTTATTTTCTCTTAAAAAAAGCAAAGCCAAGATAGCCCTGCATTAGCTAGTTTTATCTTAACCAAGGCCTTTCAGATATTGGACACAAGTACCTTTTTCCTCAGTGTCTCCCCTAGTTATCCTGGGCCTTGAGTACCCATGTGACACCCAAGGCAGCTATGAAGGACAGGCCCCACCTGAGGTCTGGATTGATAAACCTGGTACAGAGTCCAGGACAGAGGACAGAGTTATAAAGATGCTGTCTAGAAAATCGGACCCTTCTCAGCATGGCTATGAGATAGAGCTAGGCCAGGGAAGATTGGGGCATGGTGGGCTTGGTTTGCCCTACAGGTGGCGTCCCAGGTACAATGAACACATATCTGTTCCCTAACATCACCATGGCCTCCTGTCTACACCCCAGAATCCAAAGACATAAGCTCACAGTAAGATGTGTGCAAAGCTTTGGAGGAGTCCAGAAGCTAGCCCTCAGACTAGCTCATAGACAGATCGAGCTTTATAACTTTTTAAAACATCTAGCAGAGATTGTATGAATCTTCTGACCAATAGACCCAAGCAAAAATGTCTAAATTAAATTTTAAAGCCATTTTTATTTTAATTTATCAATAATTTGAAAGTAGCTTTATTTACCAAAGATTGATAAAGTCATATGAACTTGTGCTGGGCACAGTGGCTTACACCCATAATCCTAGCACTTGAGGAGGTCAAAATGGAGGTTTCTTTGAGGTCAGGAGTTTGAGGTTGCAGTGAGATATAATGATGCAGAGTGAGACTCTGCCTCACAAAAAAAATTAAAAAATAATAAAGTCATATGAACTTGAAAAATACTTGAGCTATAGTTATTTAATTTATGAACGCTCATTCATTATAAGTCAATTTGGTACCATGTAGACAATATGCAAACACACATATAGACACATACATACGTGGCAGAAACAAAATAACACACAGATGCCTGTATCCAAAAGCCAAGAAGATTAGGAAGTTTAACGTAAGAGACCAGAGCTTTGAAGGAAAACCTACCCATCACTTGAAGGAAACCTACCCATGACTTTTGGGGCTCAGTGAGAAAGACAAGGGACCCTCAAAAGAATGGTTATTATGTGTGTATTCTTTAAGAGGTCTTGGAGTTTGTGCAATAGAAATACTCAGAAAAGAAAAAAAAAAGAAGTCTCAGAGTCCCTAAAAATCCCCTCTAGACCACTTTGTGTGGTTTTGGAGATGGTAAAAGGAGGAGGTGCAGAAATGGAAGGAAATGGGACAACAAATCTTAGAAAAGCAAATTTGAGGAGATTTTAGGCATTTCCAAAGGCCAATGAGGTTTTATAGTAGAAATTCAAAGGAAAAAAAAGTTGACTAAGAAGTTCCCATGGAAGAAACACAATTTAAAGAGAGCAGAGAAGAATATTGGTTTTTGATGAAGTGGACTTTTTGCCCTAGAAGTCTTTTTAAAAAAGACTTTAAAATATATAAGTAGCAGGCAGGGCATAGTGGCTCGTATATATAATCTCAGCACTTCGGGAGGCTAAGGTGGAAGGATTATTTAAGACTGAGATTTTGAGACCGGTCTGGTCAGCATAGTGAGATACCCATCTCTACCAAAAAAAAAAAAAATGTATGAAACAAAAATTAGCTGCACCTGGGGGTGCGTACCTGTAGTCCCAGATATTTGGGAGGCTGAGACAGGAGAATCACTTGAGCTCTGGAGTTTGCAATCAGCCTAACCAACCCCCTCTTTACCAAAAACAGGAAAAATTTTCCTAGTGTGTTGGTGGCCTGTAGTCCTAGCCACTTGGGAGGCAGAGAAAGGAGGATCACTTGAGCCCAGGAGGTGATGGCTGCAGTGAGCTGTGGTGATGCCATTGCATTCTAGCCAGTGTAACAAAGTAAGATTGAAAAAAAAAAAAAATATATATATATATATATATATATATGCAACATATACAGGGTGGCCATAAAGTTCGTGTGCAGTTTGAAATAGTGTGCAATTTAAAATTACATATGGACTTTATGGCTACCCTATACATACGCACAGAGGGTGTCAAAAAATGTATACACATTTTAATAAAGGCTCACACCTGGTAATCCTAGCACCTTTGGGAGGATCACTTGAGCCTGGGTAAGAGCAAGACCTTGTCTCTACTAAAAATAGAAAAGTTAACTGCGTGTTATGGCAGGTACCTGTAGTCCCAGCTATTCCAGAAAGGAAAGTTTCACAAGCAGCAAACACAACTCATATTTCTGTCCAGCCATATTCTCTCTTTTTTAAGATAAAAGAAAACTAAAGAAGATTGCAGAACAAATGGTCACCCTAAAGGGTGGATTGTCTTTTTTTATTTTTTTGCAAATCTCACAGGGAGCCCAAATCGGGCAAGTTGAGCATATAAACGATTTTAAATTTGTTTTAAAAATCTTGCACTACAGGACGTTTCTAAGGCTATGTTCAGGGAACATTTTCTCACAGGTACCAAGAGGATAGCCATCTTAGATGTGACCTCTCTAAAAAGTTTTCTTCTATTAAATATAGCCAATTTATTCATTTCAAAAGTGATTCAAACCAACTCAAGAGCTAGTTCACACACACTCCCCTGCCCCTCAATTAATCCATATTTAGGAAGGGAAATAGTCAAAAGAGGCTCTTAGCAGCCTAATTTGACTGAGTGCTATAGACAGAGGTTGGGGAGAACAGACTTGGTAAAAAAATTAATTCTCAGGCAGCGCCTGTAGCTCAAAGGAGTAGGGCACCACCCCCACATGCCGGATGTGGCAGGTTCAAACCCAGCCCCTGCCAAAAATGGCAAAAAAACCCAAAATTAATTCTCAGTGCTCTTTGCCAACTTGTCATCAGTTATACCAAGATCCCATCCACAGGTTCTGGGACAGAGTGATTTGCTGTCCTGCTCACAGCACCAAAACTGTAGGAAAGTTTAAATTTTTCCCCTGAAGTTTTGATAAGTGGAATCTACAAAACAATCTGATAACAAACAGATTAACAGAAAAAAAGACATACAAACTTATTAGCATGCATGGGGGCACAGGATTCATACAAAGTATGAAAACTCAAAGGAAGGACCAGATGTGTGATGCTGTGATACCATCTCGAGGTTGCAGAAATAAGGGTTTGGAGCATTGCAGGACAGATCATGGGAGGGAGAGAGGCAGGCATGGGGCACACACAGTGTTGTGATGCCCGTGAAACCTCCCAGTAGCAGCTCTCAGGATAGGCAGTAGCCTGTGATAGGTTTCTTCGTATAACCGTCAAAGGTGTCAGAATCTCAGTGTCTTCTATATCTGGCTAGGGAGGCACCTCAGAGAAAGCCAGGCTGTTGAATCCACCAAAGTACCGTTGCTCTACAGATGCAAATCTCTTCCACAAAAGGCAGTTTTTCAGGGCTTTTCCTATCTGCAGGCCCTCTGAACTGACATCTAAAATATGGTGAAGTAGTATATTTGGGGGTGAAATATTTTTGGCTTCCCCAAACCAACTCTTCTAGAGCCACTGGGATATTTCCATTTGGATATGAAGGAGCTTAGGGAATTTCACCCCCAAATATGACCCCTTGGTATAAAGAATATTTTGAAATAAAGGGCCTTAACTGCCTTTTGTGGAGTTAGTTTCTTCATTTGTAGATGGGGTAAGTAATGGAATTTTTATGAGTACTAAAAATGTAAAAGTAGCCCATAGTAAAGGCTGGAAACATGGTTTCCGTTTTCTTCAGCAAATGTCAAAACCCTACAAACAAATACTATTTCCTTTCTCTTTGTTTCTTTTGGAAGAAAACTGGGCTACAAAAGGTTGGTCTATGACTTTTCCAAGATGTCCCGGACAGCTTTACCTTTAGCTTAGTTCTTTTTCCTTTGGTGGACTTTGAGAAATTTCACTTTAATGTTTTAAAATGTTAAATGGGCTTTATTCATACTGCTTTATCAGTTATAAAAGCATATTGGGGGCAATGGCTTCTTACCTTTCCTTTAACTTCTATTATGTGAGAGCTGGGGAAATGGGATCACATAAGTTGATGCTGTATGAATAGAACTAAAAAGGAATCAAATTTACATTTAAAATAAATATTCGGGCAGGTACTATGGCTAATGTCTATAATCCTAGCACTCTGGGAAGGAGAGGGTGCAAAATCACTTCAGGTCAGGAGTTTGAGAGCAGCTTGAGCAAGAGTGTGTGACCCCCATCTCTATAAAAACTAGAAAAATTACCCTATGTGGTGACCTGTGGTCCAAACTACTTGAGCCCAGGAGTTTGAGGTTGCAGTGAGGTATGATATCATCACTGCACTCTAGTCCAGACAATACAGTGAGACCCTGTCTCAAAAAAATAAAAATAAAAATAAAAAAAAGCAATAAATCCATTGCCAGATTGGATATGGTAGTGTTAAGTTTCACTGTAAGATCAAGTCATAATAAGGCAGATTAATAAGAAAAATGGATTAAAAAATTATTTACTGGACACACAGAGTGATTGCCCAATATCCCACTGGGGCCCAGAAGCTTAAATATCTTCACTTGAAAGGGGAGGGAAGAGATGAGGAATATGGGTAATGAAACCGAGAGACCCATTATTTTTAACATGAGTTGGGTCTGATCACATTCTTGATCTTCTTTCCTGCAGTAGACACCCAGACAACTGGGAGGGGAAGGAAAGACAAATGTTCTTCTTGATGCTTCCCTCTGGTCGCTGTGGAGACAGAGGCCCCTTCTAATGCCTGTTTATCTCTACGGATCTTCATTTCAAAATACTCTTTATACCAAGAGGTCATGTTTTGGGGTGAATTCCCTAAGCTCCTTCATATCCAAATGGAAATATCCCAGTGGCTCTATAAGACTTGATTTGGGGAAAGAGTTCAGAGCTGGAGATTCTAAGAGAGCTGTCTGCCTCTGAGAGCCAAGTACTCAGGGAGCACATGATAAGTTTGCAAGAGCCAGGTCTCCACTGAAATGATGTGGATACAGCTGTTCCAAGTCAGACTATGCCTATTTATTTATTTATGTATTTTTACCTTCCTAGTATACGCAGCATCCAGGAAGGTATAACCTAATTTTTTATTTAAATGAAACTCCGTTTAGGATAATTTTGAAGTGCTTTCAAATAAATGGATTAAAACATTCCATTTGTGGTCAAATATGATCAGTAAAGCCTGCACCAAATTGATGGTTCTCTATGTAGAGTCTGAGAGTCTTCCTAATAAGTTTTAAACTGGCCCAGAAGTACACATCAGTGCTTTCATTCTTACGGGATGCATACAATCCCAAAGACTTCTTTTCTAAACTAAGATTAAAACTTATCATCCTATTATTTACTGTAGATATTTATTATCTATTTATGTTATCGTTAATGAGGGTTCTCCAGAGAAACAACCAATGAGATTTGTGTGTGTGTGTTTAATAGAGAGAGCTGAGATTTTAAGAAATTGATTTGTCAAGGGGAATCTCTTACAGTGAACTTGATTTAGATGTTAACCACATCAACAAAATACCTGCACAGCAACACCTAGAGAATTATTTGATTAAATAACTGAGTAGCGTAACCTAGCTAAGTTGACACACACCACTAAACAGCACATCTATGGCACAAATTTTTAAGCGTTATTAAAATTTGCTTTTGTAAACCCCAAATCATTATCAGGCTTTGCTAGAGGACCCTTAGAATTGTACTAAGAAGCCCAGTTGTCAGGCAATAATGCACCCACCTACTTGTTACTAGTAGAAATCCACACCATTTTCTTTTCTTTTTTCTTGAGACAGAGTCTTACTATTTCGCCCTTGTTAGAGTGCTGTGGTGTCACAGCTCACAGCAACCTCAAACTCTTGAGCTCAAGCGATTCTCTTGCCTTAGCCTCCCAAGTGGCTGGAACTCCAGGTGCCCGCCACAACTCTTGGCTATTTTGTTGTTGTTGTCATCGTTTAGCAGGCCCAGGACAGGTTGGAACCCACCAACCTGGGAGTATGTGGTTGGTACCCTAACCACTGAGCTACGGGCTCCAAGCCCACACAATTTTCTTTAAGTTAAAAGCCACTGTTCATTTTGCTTCATCCTTATCACTTGTTTGTTGTTGGTTGTTTGGCTGGATCCTCTATTGCGTGGAGTGCATCCATCTGTGGATCCACAAACATGTGCTCTGTGCTAAGCACTAGACACCAAGCCTCACCTTTGGAGCTTGTGTTTTTATGGAGAACATGGACGATAAACAGGATACACTTGTTAAGTGTGTAGTGTGTTATATCGTGATGGATGTTAAAGGTTAAACAAAGTAAGGCAAAGAAATCTGCAGGGGTAGGAAGTATGTGAGAGAGTTGCAAATTTGAGGATACTTAGAATAATGCTTCTCAAATTATCTTGTAAAGACCAGTAAGTTTTGTTTTTTTTTTTTTAAACTTCCAGCCCATCATGGACTGATAATTTTGCAAAATAAAAATGTATTACAGAAAAATGGAATTTTAAAATACCACAGATATATATGAAATATAAACCCTCATTAAAAATTACTATCCTCATTAGTGAAGTGGTGAGTAAAAATACATTGTTATTAGATTCTACAGATGTAAAATTATTCTTTTTATCAGATTAGTATATGCATTTCTAAATACTTTTCTTCGTTTCTGTACTTAAACATGAACTAAATGGGACCTCGTTTTGTGTAGCCTTGGTTTAGAGGAAGGTAGAAAATGAGAAAGTTAATTTGGCTGGAAGTAAGTGAGTGGGGGGGCAGTTGTGTGGGGTGGGGTTGGAGCATTCATGAGAAGTTTGGCCTTTTTTTTTTTTTTTTTTAAGAGATGGGGGCTTTACTCTCACCGGAGCTGGAGTGCCGTGGTGCACTCCCAGCTCACTGTGTAGCAGTGTGGCAAGGAGACTTAACATTATTAGCTCCATTTTGCTTCTGACACTCTTGTAATATCCTTTAGGTTAAAAACTTGTTTGTAGCTCTGCATATAGTCTAGAACAGGGGTCCTCAAACTTTTTAAACAAGGGGCCAGTTCACTGTCCCTCAGACTGTTGGTGGGCCGGACTATAATTAAAAAAAAAAAACCTAGGAACAAATTCCTATGCACACTCCACATATCTTATTTTGAAGTAAAAAAATAAAATGGGAACAAATACAGTATTTAAAATGAAGAACAAATAAAGTTAGATCAACAGACTTACCAGTATTTCAATAGGAACTATGGGCCGGCCTGCTTTTGGCCAATGAGATGGTCAATGTCCTGTTCCGTTTTTGTCACTGCTAGTCATAACAAGTGATGCAAGTGTGCATCAGTTAGTCTAGATTTGGTTGGAGATTTCAGATGTTTCATTCTGGAAAAGGTCTGTTCACAGACATAAGTGCTACCAAAGATGGTTGCCCTTTTGAGTGCATGGTTCCTGAGATTAGGCTATGTCTCAGAGGGGAGAGATGCATAGAAATTAGGAA
>CAUYON010182950.1:0-16300 GCA_963573935.1 Arctocebus calabarensis | reverse complement strand
GGACTGGAACCATCTTTATTGCGTGTGGCTTGATGACATTTCTGGAAAACATAAATCTGAGTAGTGTATTTAGTAATAGGCAAAGGTAGAACAGCGTCAGGTCAGAAGCACTTATTCAATGATGCTAAAAGAAAACCATATTATGGTTTTTCTTGCTGTTTCCTAAATAATAACTTCAAACTTTCTTTTAGCTCACAAGTGTAG
Organism: Arctocebus calabarensis; assembly: GCA_963573935.1. Lineage (NCBI taxonomy): Eukaryota > Metazoa > Chordata > Mammalia > Primates > Lorisidae > Arctocebus > Arctocebus calabarensis. The sequence goes on along the minus strand of CAUYON010182950.1, from coordinate 16,096 downwards.
GTGGTCTGTGATTGGCTGTCTTCATTGCCTGCCAGTGTAGAGGATGGAGGGTTTCAGGAATTTACTTGTGAATGACGTATTCAGGAATCGACTCCTATAACTTTAACAGTAGAAGACAAGATAACAGGAACGGGGTCTTCCCAAGTTGGGGTCAGGGAAGGTGAATTAGAGGGAAGAGTTTTGATCATGACTAGATCGCCAGAAGGGTAAAGTTCCTGTTTTAGTTAGTATGTCCCTCCCCAAACGGGGCACAGGACTTTCAGGGATGATTAGGGAGGCATGAGAGAACAGCAAGTCCTCCCAATTGCAGCTTAGAGGCTGGGCGAAAAATTTGGTAACCAGCTGTCCAGACACCCCCTGCAAAGTTATGGATTTGGGAGATAAAAGACCCAGGATTAGAGAGAAGTACAGAAAAGGTTGCTCCAGTGTCCAAAAGGAGTTTTTTCTCCTAGCACTCCACTGTAAGGCAAACCTGGGGCTCTTGAGGGGTGATGACACAAGCTGGAGCCATGAGAATATGCCCCAGGCATTCTCAGTCCAGTTTGGGCTCCGATGGTGTCACTGTCCCAGGAGGCCTTCACCTCTGGGGACAGGCCACCCTCCAGGGGTCACCCTTGCATTCTGGACAGGGGCCATATGCCCCAGGCACTCTCAGTCCAGTTTGGACTCCGATGAGGTCACTGTCCCAGGAGGCCTTCACCTCTGGGGACAGGCCACCCTCCAGTGGTTTTTTTATGGTTCTTTTGTTAACTTGTTATTTTTTCTTCTTTCCTGTCTTCTTCTGGATTAAATAAGTGTTTTTTTTTTTATTCTTCCTTATATTTTTAAATTTTAGTTTTACATTCTATTGCTACTTAGTGGTTATCCTAGAGATTCTATCATTCGTCCTGGACTTACTAAGTCACCCAGTCCATGGTATTTTTTTTTTTTTTACAGCACTCTAAGCTGCGCAAGATGCTCCTAAGACTGGAAACTAAGAAAGATGTATTTTCTTACAACTTCTATTGAATATTTTACTGGAGCTGTGAAAGAAGGCAAGGAAAACTCATACAGATAACAACAAAAGAAGTAAAACTCTCTTTACTTGCAGATGACATAAACCTGTGTGTGGTTTACTTTTCTAAGTCCCTACCCTCTTTTCCTTGGAACTATCACTCCTTGGGGTCAAGCTTTATGGATAGACTTGACCATTTGTTTCAGAACTTAATAAAGTTGTTAATATTTTCTATAAGGCAAAAACCTAGAAGCTATTCTTGAGAATAACTTGGGACCATCAGGTCTCTTTTCCCCTCACAAACATTAATCACTTCTTTAAATTTTCTTCCCTTCTACTGATTAGGTATAATTTAATTATTTTACTTACATCACTGTTATATAATGAATCATTTTGTCAGTCTTTTTCACTAGATGTTGAATTTCCAGCGATCCAGCGTACAATCTTTTAAAATATACTTAGTTTTTATATTGTGCCTTTTATACATGGATAAGAGAAGTTTGATGAATGAATAAATTAATTAATCATATATGATGTAAAATAACTGAATATAAGGTAGAAATATGTTCAGTGAAGGTGAATAAGATAAATTCACAAGATATGTTAAAGGTCTGTGAGTCTCCTAATGAGTTTAACCGGTCTCTTGATTTTCAGAATCTCAACATGTCCAACTCTTTATATCCCAGGTAAGATGGAGCTGAGAATATGCTTGTTCCTCTCCTATCTCACTGTGATGTTCTTCCTGCAAGTGACTTCACCAAATACAAGTAGGAATTGTTATACATTAATATAGATTTTTCTGGTAAGCAGGTTGCTGACCTGTCAGAGAAGGAGCAGCTCTTCTCTTTGTCAATTCTCATTCCCATCTGTGTGCCTTTCCTGCTCCAATCTTTTGACATCAGAAATAGTCCCTTCTAAATAACTAGTGAACACCAGCCCTGGGGAAGGGATTGTCGAAAGTAGGCAGGTAAAGAAAGATGAGTCATTCTAACTGGAGAGCAGACAAAGTAAACTGACATAAGATAACACATGAAAGGAATTTGCAGACTTAGGAATAGCCAGAGTTTGAGATAATGAGAAATTAATAATAATGAATACATCTTGCTGAAATACATAGGGGTTAAGCTGAGAATTAGTCATCTATTATGTGCCCCAGTTTATTCAACTAAATTCCTATTACTAGATAATTACTCAGTTTCAGTTTTTAGGAGTAGAGGCAATGCTGTGATGAACAATGTATATATGCATCTTCTCATATATAACAACTTATTTTCTTAGGAAAAATTCCTGGAGACCTGACAACCCTGGAGTGCGCCAACCACTGAGGGTAGGTACAGAGATCCAGGATAGGCCAGGAGATTTGTATGGACCAATGATAGACCTGCTATATTACATAAAGGTAGAAGTAGGTTAGGTGGATATATATACAAAATTTTGTTTATCACATTAGTAAAAACTCAGCTGAACATTTCCCACTTTTCTGTTCTTCTTATTTTCCTTCCAGTTTATAATTGGATTCATAAGATACCTAGTAAGCACAGCTCTCTCAGTTTAGGTAATAAACTAATCACTCATTACTTACTAACCAAAACATTACCATGAATATATGATTTATGATTTTCCTATAGCTAAGACTGCCAACTTCAGATTAGCATCTGTAGGGTGGTGTCAGTGTTTGCATGATAAATCACATTATTTGACGTAAATGGGCCAGTACAGTCATGAAGTATGTTTTTGTTGTTTGTGCTTCAAGGTCTGTTCAAGACACTGACTGCTTAAGATAGAGCAAGGTAGGTAGGTATTAAACAAAGCAATTGTGAACTAAGTGGAACTGTATCTTCAATTTATTCTGACATTTTACTTTTCAGCACCTTACATTGGTTGGGATCTTGAACAGCTAACTCTTCATTCTATTAATCTTATTTGTGTTGATGGTTTTCTTAGGGTCATGGAGTAACCAAAAGAAGGGCAAAAACCACTTTATAATAAGTTGAAAGCTTTGATCATCCTTGTGAAACTGAGAAACCTAATTAAAAGATTAAGGTAATTCAAAAACATCATTTCAAATCAAGTTTATATATTGGAGAAAGTCTTCTTTCAATGGGAAAACAAGAATAGAGATAGCCCTTGTTGGATAGCACTACAGATGGAGTGATAGACTATATAGTAGAGCTTTCCAATTGATGTGTAGTGAATGGATTTTAGGTTAGTTCCAAGATTCTTACCCCTTAACTTTCATAGTGTCCAGGTCTGGCAAAGGGGTTGGGCTCCTTGGGCCAGTATCTTTTTGACAGAATTTGATATAAAAAGCCAAAGCAGACTGGGGACTAATGGTGGCTCTGAATCCCACATCCATAGAATAGGTCCACAAATGGTCTATTACTTACATAGTAGACCACCAAAGATGGACAAAGAACCGTTGGAATTGACAAGGAAGTTTTTTCTACCTTAAGAGATAGGCATGTAGCCTAAGAATTGACCTTTGAACGGATGGAGTGAGCAGGCCAGACAGTGATCCTAGCAGACATGGCTTCATATGATGATCACAAATATCAATCTTAAGAAATTTCAGATATTTACTAACATTTTGCCTGAAATTCTATGACAATAAGACTTAACAGTATATAAAAAAATATGATTAATGAAGTAAATGTCTCTCAAAGTTAAAAAGAAATTACTAAAGTGAATATAATAAAGCAAAGATACTTTTCTTCAAGTGGCAAGATGAACTCTAAGATGGTCCCACCACTTGGTATCCACCCCTTTGTGTAATTCCCTTCCCTTGTGTGTGGGCTGACTTGTCAAATTACTTCTAACCACTTGGCTATCTCAGTGTTGAAGGATTCTCACTTTTGTGATTAGTTATGAAGGATTCTGATTTACGTCTTACTAATGTACTCTTTTTCTTACTGGATTTGATGATGCTAGTTGACATGTTGAGAAAGTTTACAACAAGACCTGAAGATGGCCTCCAGCTAATAGTTAGCTAGAAACTGAGGTCCCCAGCCCAATAGTCCAAAGGGAGCTGAATCCTGTCAACAATTATGTAGGTGATTTTGGAAGTGGATCTTCCCCTATAAGCCTTCAGATGACAGCCCTGGCTGACTCTTTGATTATAGCCTTGTATGAGACCCTGACGCAGAGGACCCACATAAGAAATACGTGAATTCCTAACTTACACAACTGTAAAATAATAGGTGCATTTTAAGCTGCATCAAAAGTTAATACATACAGTATGTATAATGCTTGAAAAATCAATAAGAAAAATGCACACATTTAATGGAAAAATAAAATTTTATAGCAAAAAATATAAATTAACAAATCATAGAATACATATCAAAACTTTAAAAAGTTTATTCTCCATGACTCCTATTTTTTTTTTGTAGAGACAGAGTCTCACTTTATCACCCTTGGTAGAGTGCCGTGGCATCACACAGCTCACAAGAACCTACAACTCTTGGGCTTAGGCGATTCTCTTGCCTCAGCCTTCCAAGTAGCTGAGACTACAGGTGCCCACCTCAATGCCCAGCTGACCCCTAATTTTTTTATAATAGGAATCAGGGTTGAAGATAAAAAGATCTTTCAGGGTATGTTAATTATAGCATTTGTAATGGTAAAGTTTCAGAAACAACCTAAGACTCTCCCGTATCACATAACACAAGCATGAAAGAGAATCCCATTTCTTGCTGAATGTTCCTCTAGCTCCTCTGGCACTACTTGCCCTGAGAAGGATACAGATCAGGTTCAATGTCCCTCAGGCTGGCCTCCACCCTGGCCACTGAATGTTCTTTCTGATAAACCACTTTTAGCCAGTCTTTCTGCTTACAATTTTCTCTTGTGCCAGAGGTACTGAATAGGTGACATCACAAATGTATATTCTATTGTTATCTGTATTAATTAGCTTTAATAGTCCCATTTTGGCTGCAGAAACATGGCCCTTTGGCTACTTTCAATGGCATGATTGGGTTTTTAATTCTGGCTTGTCCGACTCTGAAATAGTGATATACCCCCTCTTCCCCTATTTCCTGAGGAAGACAACAGGGAAGTGGTGTCTCTCCTGGTGGGGGGCAGAAATCCACTTTGCTTTCTCCCTCCATTTGGAGCTCTGAGGAAGGTGCACATGCGGCTGGCCTGGGCACAGGGACCTCCCCTGGGTCAGCCCCTTCTCTGACAGCTGGCCCTTGCTCACCCCATCACCCTGGCCACCTCTATCTTACCACGGTGCCTTGTACCCATGAGTTCTCAGGACTTGGTGATATTATTTTTTCCCACATGGCTGTATTCAGTTCAAATTCCAGCAAGTCCTCTGAATTCATCCCAGCCACCCATGGGCAGACTCTGCTAGGCACTGCACCAGGCTGGGCCATCCTACTGTAGGGACAACTCCAGGGTTGCTCTTCCCCAAGAATGTGATTGATGCCTGGAGTGACTGGCTCTATGAAAGCACAAGCTCTGCTCTCTATGTGGCCATGGAGGGGGAAGCAAAGTATTGTCCACGCAGGCCAGGAGGACTACTGGCTGACCTTGTGGTGCTCATCCGCCCAGCTACCAAAGCCAAGGCCTAAGGAGGACAGGGGGACAAGATGGATGCTCAATTCCTAGAGGAGAGGACTGTTGGTAGGAGGGGAGGACTAAGAAGAATAGGGACAAAGACCCAGGAATGGAGGAAAAAGAAGTCAGATAATGAGAGCTATATGCTTCAGCCATGAACATCGTATTTCTTTTTTTTTTTTTTGAGACAGAGCCTCAAGCTGTCATCCTGGATAGGGTGTCATGGCATCACAGCTCACAGCAACCTTCAATTCCTGGGCTCAAGCGAGTCTCCTGCCTCCTCCTCCCAAGTAGCTGGGACTACAGGCGCCCACCACAACGCCTGGCCATTTTTTGGTTGCAGCTGTCATTGTTGTTCGGTGGGCCTGGGCTGGATTCGAACCCGCCAGCTCAGGTGTATATGGCTGGTGCCTTAGCCGGTTGAACCATAGGCGCCGAGCCTGAACATCGTATTTCTATCTAGCCCCAAAGACCCCTAGCTGTGCAGCTGGCCAGGACAAAACCTCCTGAGGGGCCAGCTCTTTACTACCCAGGGCATGGAGTGACTCTGGCCTGGCCTTGGCAGCTGCTCTGACAGTAGAGGGGAGGCTACAGTTCATTCCTGGCTCCACCTGCAGGCACTGAGTCTGGAAAGTCCCTAAAATTTCCTGCCAGTCCCCTGGGCCTTGGGCTCTGAGGGCCAGCACTGTCCTTGCTACCAGATGTGGTCTTGGAAAAAATGAAACTTGCTCTGGGTTCAGAATGCTCCAGGCCCCCAGGTCAGGTGTAGAGGCAGGCCACAGCTCAGAGCTGGCTGCTTTTGTTGTTCCTGTCACATACCTGGGCAAATAGGTTTCTCAAGACAGGAGGAGAGTTCAGAAAAACTTAGAGCAGGTGGAGAAAGTGACTTTAGGGAAAACATGGGCTTCAATCCTAAGGCAGCAGCCATCTGAGCTGGGTACATTTCCATGGCCCAGGAGATAAAATTTACCCTTGCGACTATAAGATGACTAAGTTCTGGAGCTCCTGTGTACTTAGTGCTGACCCTGGTTAATATTGCTGTATTTTGTACTGGAAATTTGCTAAGAGGGTAGTTTATAAGTGTTTTCAACACACATACAAAATGATGACATGTGAAGCGATAGATGTCTTGATTAATTTGTGTGGTAACCCTCTCACACACACAGATATCAATTCACCATGCTATATGACTTAAGTATACAGAATTTGTATTTGTCAATTATACCCTAATGAAGCTTTAAAAAATAAAAATTAAGCACAGGCACACAAAGACAGGAGGAGGGATAGCTGACACTTGAAACAACCACTGTTTGGATCCTTGGCCATGGCCCTGGGTTTCGCTTATGGGCAAATGTGACCAGCGCCCTGCTGTTGCCAGCTTGTCGAGGAAAACACTATGGAATATTGATGAGGCACTTGGCTCCTTCACTCACCAGCCAGGTGATGGGAACATAGCACTTCACATTTCACACTCCCTGTTTTCTCTTCTGGAAAATGGAGATAAAAACTACCTAACAGGTTGCTAGAGGATAAAATAAAACAGTAGCTGTGAAACATTTATAAGCTGCACAGTGCCCTGACCCTGGCACGCATTGCTGTTTCCTGAGCACACAGCGGGATTTTCGTACTGATGGTGCTTGGCCCATGGCTTGGCCTGAATGGCAGCATCAGGGTTAGAATGTGAGTCCTGGTTCTGCTCCTTAGCAGCTGTATAAGGCTGGGAGAATTTCACCAATGAAGACTAATGAGGCAACAACACGTACCTCTTATAGGGTTGGGGAAATTAAATGAGATAACATGTGTAACTGGATGTTGAAATGGGACTCTTTCCGTCTTGGTTTTGACTGGGGTCCAAAGGTGGAAAACAATATAGCAGTTGCCTATTCCATACACCCCCATTCTAGAAAGAAGACAGAACTCCAGGAGGTCCCCACTCTGGCACCATGGAGATGTACCCAGATCAGATGGCTGCTACCTCAGGATTGAACCCTGCATTCTTCCTAAAGTTACCTTCCACCTGCTCTAGGCCTGTGACTGAGCAGTTGATGTGCCTACTCCTGCAGGAGGTGGTAGACTTAGAACTGAGCTGGAGTCTGAGACTCTTACCAGTCCTCCTCTCTTCCCCTTCTTTTCTTTAGTTTTCCCCACTTCACCTCTTTTATTTTTCAGTAGTTCCCCCAGTAAATCTCTCTCATTCCCATGAGAGATCCTGTCTCTGCATAGCTTCTCAGGGGAACCATTTTGCCACCATCACTGGTCATCTGCCTCCAGCCTAGTTCACACTCAAGAGTAGAGGAGTGGCAGGTGTGGTGGAACTAGCTGCTGGGGTGATGTGGCCACCCCTCCAGACCTCCACTCAGTCTAGAGAGAAGAGCTCTAGAAGTCCTGCAGCAGAGCTTTAGATGTGTCTGTCTCAAGAGCTTGGAGATTTACAGGAACTCAGTCTAGGATGGGGGCATTTTGAAAGGTGATTGGCCCCCAGCAGAGTGACAGACTCTGGAAGTGCAGATCTGGGTCCCAAAAGGCTGCAGAGGAGCTCTTGCCCTGAGAAGACAGGGTTGAGGGTGTTTGAGGCCCCGCCCTGTTACCCTGCTCTTCTCCCTGTTCCCACCTGCCCTGGAACCCAGCAGCCTCTGACATAAATGACTTCCTCCCTCCCTCCCCTTCTCTGCCTTCTTACTTACTGCCTTCCCTCAGTCTCAGGCAGCTGAACTCCTTCTCCCATGTGCTCATAGGCCCTATATCACTCTGGACATTCTCAACTGTTCCCAGCTGTCCTCCTGCCTAAGCAAGGAGCTGCTCCAACAGGTCCCTGTGACCTGAGACCCATAACAGCTGGGGGCTCCCTGAGGTCTCAGCCAAAGGGTAGATGGTAGGATAGCAGGTCCCTGCAATCAGATGTACTCTCTGCAGACATCATTTTTATGAGGAACCAGAGCCTTCCAGGAGGAAATAGCTGAGCCCAATTGGCAGAGATAGGAGTGGTGCAGGAGAACAGGGTTGGCCAAGGAGCCAGAGGAGCAAGAGTTCAGTTTGCTGCTAGTGCATTTGTGGTCTTGAATAAGCCTCCATGTCATCATGGGCCTCCTTACCTGCAAAGTGAGATATCTGAGTTGTTTTCCCCTCTAGAGTTTGGGCCCTAAGTGTCATGTGAGAGGTAAGATGCAGCTGTCAGAAGGGAGAAGAGCTTAAAGTCAGTGCCCCAGAGCTTAAAGTCGGTGCCCTGGATCTGAGTTTGGTCCTGCACCTACCAGGATCTGAGTCTGGGCAACTCACCTTCCCTCCTCAGCCTCAGCGTGTGAAATGGGCATAGCAAGGTTTACCTCACAGGACCATCTTGGGGTGTAAAGGGAGTGTGTAAAGCACAGGTGCCTTGGCCTGGGCAGCAGTGTTTAATGAACAGGAGCTGGTGCGGCTTTTACTGGTGTCCACCATGAATAAAATGGCTTCTCGGGGTTCTGCACTGGTGTTTACCTGGAGCAGTCAAGTAGCTCTGTCCTGGAAAATTTCAGAGCCCTGAGAAGCCCTGAGTGGGGCTGGGGTGGTCACGTGCCTGAGTCTTTATTATCCCACCTTGTCAGATACACAGACTGTCGCTAATCCACAATGGTTCAGGAGAGCATTCCAAGGACCATCTTGCCCTCAAACTGGGAATGAAATGAACAGGGCCTGAGTTCCCTGCCTTGTCTCACAGGAATTAGGCCAGGGAGATTCTGAGTAGCCTGGGATTAGCGACCAAAGGCAGAGCCTGGAATCTGGAGCTCACAGCCCCATCCACCATTCCCATCCCTCCCCATCATCATGTCCTTTCACATTCTGTCATACGGCACCCCACGTATGCTGTGCTCCCCTGTTGTAACACCTCTTCACTATGCTATTATTGCTTGTCTGCTCCTCTTGCTGGTAGTGGACCTGTGGAAGGCAAGGGCTTTATCAGATTCATTTCTTTTTTTCTTTTTCTTTTTATATTAGCAGCTTTATTGAACTATATTTATATTTCATATAATTCATCCATTTTAAGTGTACCACTTAATGATTTATCAAATAGGGGTATTTATAGCGTTGTACAGCTATCACCAAAATCTACTTTTAGAACATTTCTGTCAGCCTAGAAAGAAAACGTGTGCTCCTTAGAGTCACTCTTCATTCTCTTCTCAGACCTACACAACTGCTTATCTACTTTCTATCTCCCTGAAGTGTTCATTCTGGATATATCATATCAATGGAGTCATGTATGTGTTCTTTTGTGCCTGGCTTCTTTAATGAAGCATTATGATTTTGAGGTTCATCAAAATGTTGTGGCACTTCCTTTATATTGCTGAGTGGTATTCCATTGTACAGATATACCACACTTAGCGTATCCATTTACCAGCTGACAGGCATTTGTGAACAGTGTTGCTCTGAACATTTATATACAAGTCCTTGTGTGGATATATGCTTTCATTTTCCATGAGTAGACACCTAGAATTGAAATTGCTGGGTTTATGTTCATTCTATATTTAACATTTTGAAAAACTTCCCTGCTATTTCCAAGAAAACTGGCTGCACCAGTTTTATACCCCTGCCAGCAACATCTGAGTGTGTTGACTTTTCCATATCTTCTTCAACACTTGTTATCATCTGTCTTACTGATTATAGCTATTCTTATGAGCACTTGGAGACTCAGAAAGGGGAAAGTCAGTAGGGGTTGAGAGCTGAAAGTTTACCTATGGGTGCAATGGACTCTATTTGGGCAATGGGCACACTAAAAGCTCAGACCTCAACACTATATGATATATCCAGGTAACAGAACTCCATGTGTACCTCCTAAATCTATTGAAATAAAAAAAATGGCAATAAGATATCACTTCACAGCCACTAGCATGACTTATCAGATTCATTAGTGTCCCTAGTTCATGGTACAGGCCTGACACACAGTGATGTTCATTATTTCATCAAATAAATGAATGAATATGACATTAGTTTCCTCCTGTCCACCAAAAGTTTTTCATAAAGTATAAACCTCTAATGTAAATTGTCATTAGTTCAGCCACATATATCAGCTGGTATTAAGTCTGGCTGTAATGAAAACCCAAGTTAAAAGTAGCTTTAGCAAAGAAACTTTTTTTGTTTTTAATGTAAAATCTGGAGATGGACAGAACAGAACTGCTAGAGTGGTTTACAATATTTAAGGGATTTCAGCTCCTTTTATGCTGCTGCTCTACCATCTTCCATATCATTGTCCAATACAGTGGCTCAAACTCCAGCCATTGTCCTTATATTCCAGTGTATACTTCCTAGAAATTGTACATAACATTTCCACTAATATTCTGTTACTCAGAACTCAGTCATGTGGTCCTATCTAGCTTTAAGGAAGGATGGGAAATGCTGCCATTATTTTGAGTGGTCTCATGCTGTATTAAGAGTATGAAATATTTTCACACACAAATAAAGAAGAATGAATGTTAGGGGATTCTAGGAGCTGTTCTCCACTTTGCAGTCTAAACAGCACACCATTCTCTTATTACCACCTCTAGTCCTATGAAGTAGGTAGTTAGGGACAAGGAGCTTTATCCCCCCTTTGCAGTTGAAGAAGTTAGTAAATTTCTCAAGGAGTTAGTAAGTTTCCCAGGATCTCAGAGTGAATTTATGGTAGAACTGAGAAGAAGCCCCAGGACTCCATGCTACAGGGTTGGTACTCCTTCCTCTTCATCATCCTATGTTAGGACTTCTTGGAAATGGTGGAGGTTGGCCTTCTTCTTCACAATTTCCTCAACAAGCATTCAGTGGTTACTCACTCTGTGTGTGCACAGAGAATACATGACTAATATCTCTCAAGGACCTCATGATCTGACTGAAGAGATGATTGATTCTTAAGCAACCCCGTACAACTTTCTGAGCCCAGAAGACAGGCAACTAATCCTTCAAGATTTGTAAGATACAACTTTAGGTTCCCTGAAACTCTGTATTCTATCTGGGACAGGAAATAGGGATGGATAATCGGGGTTGAGTTCAAGACTTTAAAGGAAGAACATTACAGTTTATATTCGATGTTGTATTAGACCACAGTATTATAGGTTTTGAAATCAGAGAGCTTTGGTTCATTTCTCATGAAAGATGGGTTATGATCCTCATTTTTTCATGTGGCAAAACTGAGACTCAGTTCCAGTCACTGTCCAAGGTCAGATGGCAAGCAAGCAGCAAGTTAAGACTTGAGCACAGGTTTTAAACTTCCAGGCCCATCTCTTCCCTCCCACATTTTATTTGGTCATTTTCCACCCCATTCCTACTGCTCCAACTCTTAGCTGGTGCCTACTGCCTGCTGAACTGGATCAGGACCATTACCTGACTTCTTTCTGCAGCTAGAAGCCTGATTGCCCATGAGGAGCTGACAGAACCATGACCCCTCAACCTGGAATGAGAAAATTTTACTAAAGGTGAGATTTGCCACAAGCTTAGGACTCTGAGCTCTGGTTAGACTGTGACATGCAATTGTCCTCTCCTTTCTGCAGGAATTAACTATGGAAGCTTTTTTCACCATGGGAGACCACCTGGCTCTCCTGTATTCTGTAGTAGCAAATGTGATGTGAAAAATTGCCTTAGTAGCATGCAGGGAAGAAAGGTGGACTAATTCTCAGTGGCCTCCTGTGACTGTGAGATTTAAGCAAAACCATTTGGTATGGGTCCTGGGATGGTTTCCTAGCTAGTCACTGACTCTGAAAGAGGTTAATCAATTAATCAATTATGAATTCATTTTTAATAGTCAACATTCACTAAGCTTCTATTGTATATCCAACCCTATAGTTGGCCTGTGATTGAGGAAAATAAGATGGAAACTGGATTCTTTCCCTTAAGAAAATTTAGCTAGAGGACTTATGATTAGGATCAGAGAAAAAATACAAATAAGGGATATGAAGTAAGATAAGTAGATTTGAATTACAATGCTTCTGCTTATTAAGTGTGTGATCTTGAGCAATTGACTTTAGAATCAATACCTTAAAGTACTTGGCTTGCTTGGTTTATTATGAATGTTAAGGAATATAAAACACTTTGCCCAATTGGAGATCCCAAGGAAATGTTCTGTTGGAATTGTCACTGGACCAATGCACACAGATACAACTAGTTAAAATGAGATAGGAATTCAGAGAAGGGAGAGATTCATAAGTGAATTACCTTATAAGACCTTAACTTGGAGAGAAAGCAGTTCAGACCCCCGTGGATCTGAAGCCATGGAAAGGCCTTTTTCATAATGTGCAGCACAAGAGATGAACACAGGGATAGGAATAAGACACACTTTAGCAACTTCCATTGCACTGTCCCTCTGCACACAGAGGCTAACCATTAGTGGCTGTACTTTCATCACTCCTCTGGCCCCATCTCATTCTGCATGAGAAATTAAACTTCCACACATAATATTTTCAAATTGCCAAAGGACTCTCTGGGTTTTTCAATTTGTAGCAAGATGTTTAACATTCTCAGAGACATTTCTGTCATATAGGAGCTACTGTTATCAGAAGAATCTCTCACTCCATCTGACTTTTTCTCTACTCTGATCCATGTTCTGAATTTTCTCAAGTAACTCTTTGTCTGTGTAACTCTTCCAATATCTCTCCCCAACCCCAGAAATCTAAAGCTCTAAAACATTTGGAAACTTTCTCTGTAACACTATAATGGTCTCTCTGAAAATATTGTAAAACTCTCTGAAACACTATGGCTTTCTGTGAATCTCTCAATTCTAAACCTCTTTGTTGATGTCTTTCTTTGATTTTCTGTGGTTTCTCTTTGAAATCATACATTCTCTGTGAATCTTGGAGTCTCAGTCCATTTATCCACCTGTACTACTGAATATATGTTCTTCTCATAAACCCATGGATCATTCTCCAGGACTGATCATATGCTAGGTCACAAAATAAGCCTTACCAAATTAAAAAAAACAAAAAGGAATTATATACCAAGTTTCTTTACAGATCACAGTGGAATAAAATAGGAATTCAATTTCACTGGAAACACTCATCTCCACACTAAGTTATGGAAATTAAACCACTTGTTGCTGAGTGATAGGGGAGTCAAGGAGGAGATAAAGATGGAAATCAATAGATTTCTTGAACAAGGTAGGATGTTCCTTAAATTGATAGAAGCCATTTATGACAAACCCATAGCCAACATTATATTGAAAGAGGAAAAACTGAAAGCATTGCTATTTATAACTGGAACTAGGTGAGGATGTCCATTATTGACACTAGTATTTAACATAGTGCCAGAAGTCTTAGCCAAAGCAACCAGACAAAAGAAAGATATCAAGGGTATTGAAATGAGGACAGAGGAGGTCAAACTACTGTTCTTTGGTGGGTGGTATAATTTTATACCTAGAAACCCCAAGGACTCAACCAAGGGACTCCTGGAATTGAGGAAGAAAAACAGCAACATCTCAAGATACAAAATCAGGTGGAATCTGTAGCTTAGTGGACAGGGTACTGGCCGCATACTCCAAGGCTGGAGGGTTCAAACCTAGCCTGGGCCAGCTAAAGCAACAATGACAACTGCAACAAAAAATAGCCAGGCATTGTGGTGGGTGCCTGTAGACCCACTTCTTGAGAGGCTGAGGAGGGAGAAACACTTAAGCCCATGAGCTAGAGGTTGCTGTGAGCTGTGACGCCACAGCACTCTACCAAAGGTAACATACTGAGACTGTCTCAAAAAAAAAGATACAAAAAATGATGTACACAAATCAGTAGCTTTTGTTTATGCCAATAACAGTCAAACTGAGAAACAAATCAAAGTCATATTTTTCACAATAGCACCAAAGAAAAATAAATACATTGGAATTTACTCAACAAAGGATGTGAACAATTGCTACAAAGAGAACTATGAAACACTAAGAAAAGAAATCACAGAAGATTTTAACAGATGGAACAACATACCACGTTTAAGGTTTAGAAGAATAAACATTGTTAAAATATCTATATACCCAAAGTGGTCTACAGATTCAAGCAATCTCCAATAAAATATCAACATCATATCCTGAAGGCCTTGAAAAAATAGTCCTACATTTCATATGGAACCAGGAAAAAAAAACAACCAATGCCATTCTACATAATAAGAACTAATCTGGAGGTATCACTTTATCAGACTTTAGGCTATACTATGAGTCTATAATGATCAAAACAGTATCATACTGGCATAAAAAAATAGAGACATAGATCTATGGAATGCAAGAGAGAATCCAGAAATGAAACCAGCCTCATATTGACATATGACTTTTGACAAAGCAAACAAAAGCATATACTGAGGAAAAGAATTCCTATTTCATCAATGGTGCTTGAAGCCACATGTAAAAGATTAAAACAGGACCCATTCCTCTCACCACTCACTAAAATTAGCTCATGATGGATAAAGGATTTAAACCTAACATGAAAAACTATAAAAATTCTAGAAGAAAATGTAGAAAAAACTCTTATGATATTAACCTAAAGAAATAATTTATGAAGAAGACCCCACTGACAATCACAGCAACACAAATAAATAAATGGGACCTGATCAAATAAAAATATTCTGTACAGCTAAGAACACAATCAAAAAAGAAAAAAGACAACACTAGAAAATGGGAGAAGATATTTGCAAGCTATAAGGGCTAATAACCAGAATATACAAAGAACTCAAGTAGATCATGAAGAAAAGACAAAACAATCCCTTAATAACTGGGCAAGCGACATGAACAGAAACTTTCCCTATGAAGATAGACTAAAGGCCAACAAACATGAAAAAATGCTCAACTCACCTGACTCCATAGAGGGTCAGATTATTGTAAAAGACAAATTTATCCCTCAAGTGGCCCCAGACATTCAAAGAAAACTCCAGAAATTGGCTACAGTCCCAGACCATAACCTGGTGAATCTTCTTAAAACAGCCACTACGGTCTTTTGTAACTGAGATCTGGAGAGAAAGGAGGAAAAAGAGAGAAAGGAACAGAAAAGAATGACAGCTGTAGTAATGGCACTCTGACAAACAAGCAACCTTCAGGGGCAGAGGGAAACCAGAGAAGTGAAAAACAAGTGCTTCCATTGTGGTCAGACTGGCCACTTCAGAGAAGACTGCCCCCAGCAGTACCACTGGCTGGGCAAGCCACCTGGCCCCTGTCCAGAATGCAAGCGTGACCACTGGAGGGTGGCCTGTCCCCAGAGGCGAAGGCCTCCTGGGACAGTGACCCCATCGGAGCCCAAACTGGACTGAGAGTGCCCAGGGCAAATTCTCATGGCTCCAGCTTCTATCATCGCCCCTCAAGAGCCCCAGGTTTGCCTTATAGTGGAGCACCAGGAAAGAAAATTTCTTTCGGACACTGGAGCAACCTTTTCTGTAGTTCTCTCTAATCCTGGTCTTTTATCTCCCAAATCCTTAACTATACAGGGGGTGTCTGGACAGGTGGTTACCAAATTTTTCTCCCAGCCTCTAAGCTGCAATTGGGATGACTTGCTGTTCTCTCATGCCTCCCTAATCATCCCTGAAAGTCCTGCTCCCCGTTTGGGGAGGGACATACTAACTAAAACAGGAACTTTCCCCTTCTGGAGATCTAGT